>PVJL010015037.1:0-19479 GCA_004026885.1 Lyroderma lyra | reverse complement strand
TCGAGTGGGTTAGGGAGGGGAGAAAGGGGAGGGGGTGGGAGAGGAGGGGGGAAGCTAAATATAAGGTGATGTAAAGAGAAGTCACATTAGGTGGTGAACTGATTATACATCAAGTTGACAATGCACTGTAGAATTGTATGCCTGAAACCTATGTAATCCTTGCTAAAAGATGTCACCCCAATAAGTCTAACAATAAAAATGAATTAAAAAAAAAAGAATGCTACCTTAGCCTAATTTGAATTAAATATGGTAAATACGACAACAAGAGGCATGCACCTCTTAGCTAGATACCCCTGTGTTTGATTGTTTCTAAGTTGCCTAGCAAGAATTTGTATCCTCAACTCTTCCTCAGCTACCTATTCTCACTTAGAAATCTATTAATATTACCACGTCCCTGCTTTCTTTTTTTTTTTTTTTTTTTTTTTTTTTTTTTTTTTTTTTTTTTGCTTTTTGGTATATGGGTAGCTCCCTGGCTGGGAATCCTCCTTTCTTTGTCCACAAATGTCATATATACCCAATGTTGCTTCACTATCTTTGGAATTTTCATGCCTATGTTAATTCCCCATGCACATGTATTAAAATTTTTATTTTCTCCTATTAATCTACCTCTACTAATTTGATTATTAGCTCAGCTAGTAGAACTTAGAAGGTGGAAGGGAAAGTATTACATTTTTAGCTCACACATGACCTTTATACAAATCAGCCTCAAAAGCACTATCTCTAACAAACTCCTCCTCTTCTGACTATTGATGGACCAACTTTGGCAGCATCTTAGACTGTCTAAGGCAAGTACAATATCTCCTACACAAGCTACAACTCTTCAAAACAACCATGTCTCTCTTCATGGCACCACCCTTCTCCCAGGCTCAAAATCTATGAATCATCTCTGCCACTCCCTCTCTCTTGACCCCACATCTAATAATATGTTTGGTTGAGTTATCTGTTTGCAGGTTAATTTCTTTTCAATACTGTAAGACTATGAAATCCTGAGTTGGCATTATAACCATCCTCTTCATGGTGCATACACATGCTGCTTATTTGATTAATACTCCTTTTGGGAGCAGGAGATATTTTTAGTGATTTTGGTGTAAATATCAAAGCCATGGCTCCTTCACCTAAGAAAACAAAAATATGAACCATGGCTGTTGGAAAGGCCACAGACCTTGGATCTGAACTAAGAACCTGAGTTTTATTTGGTTGTTCCTTTTTAAGAAAAATCAATATATAGAACACACAATGTAAAGTTTTTTCCACGCTCTTTACCACATCAAGCATGTTTCTATGCAATATGAATCCAATTGCTTTCACAACTGTACCCTATGCTAACATAGAATACCCATCAGTTAATAGATATACCTTTCATTTTTGACCTCCATGCTTCTCTGACTTTTGTTACTCTTTCAAATTCACATTTTTGAGTACAGCATCTATCTCATTTATTGCTCATAACTAATCTGCCAAGTGATTGACACCATCATCCCCATTTTATACATGAGGAAACTGAGGTTAAAAAGTTTAGCTACTTACCCGAGGACACATGGTAGTGACTAGCAGAGCTTGGATTTGAACTCAAATCTCCTGATTCAATTTCCATATTCTTTCCATGGCACTCCACAGCTTCCTTTGGACACAAATTGGCTTCAACTGCACCTTATTTCAAATTTTCACCTGTGAAAATGCCTTTTTAAAAGTCTGCTTCAAATACTATCATAGTGTCTCTTCCATAAAGTCTTCACTGATCACCCAATCAGAAAATGATCTCTCAATACACTGATTTCTTTAGCATGTTCTGTCCATTCAGTTGTTCAATAACCAATTGAACATCTACTGTGTGCTAACTTCCACAGTAGGTGCTAAAGAAACAGAAGGGAATGACACAGAAGACACTAATCTCATGGATCATATATTTTTATGGTTTACATCATAAAAAAACAGAATGATAAGATAAAAAACCCATAGAATTATAGCTTTAAATTTCATGTCACCTAAAGTCCTTATTTTACAGATAAGTAAACTCTCATGCATGAAGTTCAGTGTCATGCCTTCATAAGCAGAGCCCAGACTAGAGGCCTTCATCCATGATTCTCAACAACACTGCTTCTGTCCATGGCTTCTTTTCCCTAATAGGCTGTCAGGTACTGAGGACAGGAGCTATGTCTCAATCATCTCTGTACATTCTTCAGCCTTAGACAGTCATTCTAAAAATAAGTGAAATATATGACAATGGTAGTAAATAGGACAGATGGATTACTTATACCCTTAGATCCAAAATGGACAAGAAAGATAGATATTTAGCATTTATAAAGTATGTTACAATTCAAAGTATTTCCCATATAATTTCTCACAAAAGAACTTTCCATAAATTATGGATGTACACTACAGAGCTAAGCTTGTAGAAAGGATCACATATTTAAAAATATGAAATGTTGTTTTCTATGATGATAATCTATAATTTTTCAATGTTTCCTCCCTTAATTCAATCCCCAGAATTACAAATAGCATTTTAATATTTAACTTAATCTGAAGGCTACATACCTATAAACTTCAACCATGAAGAAGTCATCTTAAATTGAAAAGAAAGCAGGAAATTTCTCTGAGTAGCCAAAATATATTTTATGAAGTATAAGCATTAAATAAATAGGTTGCATTGAATCTTTAATGTTTGTTCATTCTACAGTAACTGAGTCATGCTTTCTCTGCACAAGGAACTCACTCTATGATGATTAACTTTTAGTTTGGACACATTTGTAGAAGGCATAGACATCTAATTTTCTTTCTTTTTTTAAAATCTTTTTTAATTTTTATTATTATTTTTTGTTAATTCATTTTCATTGTTAGACTTTTTGGGGTGACATCTGTTAGCAAGAATTACATAGTTTTCAGGCATACAATTCTACAGTGCATTGTCAACTTGTTGTATAATAACTTCACCACCTAATGTGACTTCTCTTTCCATCACCATATATTTAGCTCCCGCTCCCTCCTCTCCCACCCCTTCCCCTTTATCCCCTCCCTAACCCACTTGTCTCCAAATTAAACAGTAAACTATTGATTGTGTCCATGGGTTATTTGGTTGTTTGTTCATTTCTTTTTTCTTTGTTGCTTAAAGTTTTATATTCTGCATATGAGTGAAGTCATACAGTTCTTTGTTTTTTTTTCTGTCTGGCTTATTTCACTAAGCATGATGATCTCCAGGTCCATCCATTTTGTTGCAAATGACAATTGCAGGGTACTTTGGTTGTTTCCATGTTTTGGCCACTGTGAACAGCGCTGTGATGAACACTGGGGTACATAAAGTCTTTACGGACAAAGGTTTTCAAGATTTTTGGATAGATCCCCAGAAGGGGATTGCTGGGTCAAAGGGTAACTTCACTCCCAATTATCTGAGGAATCTCCACACTATCTTCCACAGTGGTCGTACCAGTTTGCATTCCCACCAGCAGTGCACCAGAGTTCCTTTAGCTCCACATCCTCTCCAGCACTTGATTCCTTGTTTTGTTGGTAATAGCCATTCTAACAGGTGTGAGGTGGTATCTCATTGTGGTTTTGATTTGCATTTCCCTGATAGCTAAAGAGGTTGAGGATTTTTTCATATATCTGCTGGCCATTTTTATTTCTTCGTGGGAGAAGTGTCTGTTTAGTTCTTCTGCCCACTTTTTAATTGGGTCGTTTGTTTTTTTGTTGTTAAGTCTTATTAGTTCTTTATATATTTTAAATATTAGACCCTTATCTGATGCATTATTAGCAAATATTTTCTCCCATTCAGATGGCTGTCTCTTTGCCTCATTGATGGTTTCTTTTGCTGTGCAGAAGCTTTTTAGTTTGATATAGTCCCATTCATTTATTTTTGCTTTTACTTCCCTTGCCTTTGAGGTCAGCTTCATGAAGTCTTCCTTGATTCCTAGGTCTATAAGTTTAGTACCAATGTTTTCTTCCATACAGTTTATTGTTGCTGGTCTGATATGGAGGTCTTTAGTACATTTTGAGTTAATTTTTGTATATGGAGAGAGTTCACAGCTCAGGTTCACTCTTTTGCATATGTTTTTCCAGTTTTCCCAGCACCACCTACTAAAGAGGCTGTCCTTTTCCCATTGTAGGTTCTTTACTCCTTTATCAAAAATTATTCACCCATAAACTTGTGGATTTATTTCTGGGTTTTCAGTTCTGTTCCATTGGTCTATATTTCTGTTTTTCTGCGAATACCAAGCTGTTTTGACTACTGATGCTTTGCAATATAAATTGAAATCAGGGAATGTAATGCCACCAGCCTTATTCATTTTATGTAGTATTGCTTTGGCAATTTGAGGTCTTTTATGGTTCCATATAAATCCAATGATTCTTTTATCTATTTCACAAAAGTATGATTGTGGGATTTTAATGGGTATTGCATTACATCTGTAGATTCCTTTAGGCAGAATGGCCATTTTAACAATGTTAAGTCTTCCTATCCATGAACAGGGGATACTTTTTACACCTCTTATAGCCTGTTCCAATTTCTTTCAAAAGTGTCTTATAGTTATCCATGTATAAATCTGTCATGTTCTTTGTTAATTCCTAGGTATTTCATTCTTTTTGTTGTGATAGCAAAGGGAATTCACTCCCTCATTTCTTTTTCTGAGGATTCATTGCTTGTATATAGGAATGTTGTTGATTTTTGTACATTGATTTTCTATCCTGTGACTTTTCTATATTTGTTTATTGTTTCCAATAGTCTCTTGGTAGAATGCTTGGAATGTTTTATATAAAGAATCATGTCATCTGCAAATAATGACAATTTGACTTCTTCTTTCCCAATTGTATTCCTTTCTCTTGCGTGATTGATACGGCGAGAACTTCCAGTACTATATTAAATAGCATTGGTGACAGGGGGAATCCCTGTCTTGTTCCTAATTTTAGGGGAATAGGTTTCAACATATCCCCATTTATTATGATGTTATCCAAGGGTTTGTCATATATGGCCTTTATTACGTTGAGATACTTTCCTTCCATACCTATTTTATTTAGTATTTTGATCATAAATGGATGTTGTATCTTGTGGAAAAATTTTCCTGCATCAATTGAAATGACCATATGTCCTTTATCTTTTATTTTGTTTATGTGGTGCCTCACATTGATTGATTTTCGTATATTGAACCTTCCTTGTGCTCCTGGGATGAATCCCATTTGATCATGATGTATGATCTTTTTCATATATTGTTGTATTCTATTTGCTAATATTTTGTTTAGGATTTTTGCATCTGTGTTCATCAGAGATATTGGTCTGCAGTCTTCATTTTTTTGTGTTGTCTTTGCCAGACTTTGGTATTAGGGTAATGTTGGCCTCAGAGAATGAGTTAGGAAGTATTGCTTCCTCTTCAAATTATTGGAAGAGTTTGATGAGGATAGGCATTAATTCTTCTTTGAATGCTTGGTAGAACTCATTGGTGAAACCATCTGGTCCAGGACTTTTGCCTTTGGGGAGATTATGGATAGACATTTCAATATCTTTGCTATTGATTGGTCCAGTCCTTTTTTGATAAGCTGTTTTTTAATCTCCATGTATATGTGGTTTTTCCTGCTTTCCTATTACAGTGCATCTCCAATTTCAAAGCTTTGTAATCTGAGAATACACTTGGTATGATTTTGATCTTCTTGAATTTACTGAGGCTACTTTTGTGTTCCAGCATGTGGTCTAACCTTGAGAATGTTCCATGTGCACTAGATTAGAAGGCCCATTCTCTTTTTGCTGGATGAAGTGTCCTGTAAATGTCAATTATGTCCAATTGCTGTAACGTGTCATTCAGAGCTGATATTTACTTATTTATTTTATGTTTGGATGGTCTGTCCATGGCTGTTAGCGGGGTGTTTAAGTCTCCCACAATGATTGTGTATTCATCAGTTTCTCCATTCAAATTTGTTAGTAGTTTCTTTGTATATTTTGGTGCATCCTGGTTGAGAGCATATATATTAATTAGTGTCAAATCTTCTTGTTGTTGTGTTGTGCCTTTTATCATTATGTAATGTTCATCTTTGTCTTTTACTATCTTTTTTAAACTTGAAGTTTATTGCATCAGATATCAGTATGGCAACTCCTGCTTTCTCTGGTTACCATTTGCTTGAAGTATTGTTTCCCATCCTTTCACTCTCAGTCTCTGTTTGTCCTTATGGCTGAAGTGTGTTTCTTGGAGACAGCATATGGATGGGTTCTGCTTCTTAACCCAGTCTACTACTCTGTGTCTTTTTATTGGTGAGCTCAGTCCATTAACATTTAGAGTTATGATTGATATGTGAGGATTTCCTGTGGCCATTACTTATTTCTTTCTTTGTTTTTTTTTTTTTTAATTTTTGTTTCTTTCTTGTTGCCCCAACTTTGTTCCATTTTTCCTGATGTTTTTTTTCAGGTAGAAGTGACTCCTTCAGTATTTCTTGGAGTGCTGGCCTTGTGCTGGCAAACTCCCTCGCTTCTGTGTGTCTGAGAAGGTCTTTATTCCACCTTCATATCTGAAAGATAATTTTGCTGAATACTTCATTCTTGGCTGGAAGTTTCTCTTTTCAAATTTTTGAATATTGAATTCCATTCCCTCCTAGCTTGCAGAGTTTCTGCTGAGAAATCTGATGCCAGCATGATGGGTTTTCCTCTAAAGGTTATAGTTCTTTTCTCCCTGGTTGCCTTGAGAATTGTGCCTCTGTCTTTAGTTTTGGACATCTTTAGTACCGTATGTCTTGGAGAAGATCTGTTAGGGTCCAGGTATCTAGGGGACCTGTTTTCTTCTTGAACTTGGGGTTCCAGATCTTTCCATAGGTTTGGAAAGTTCTCATCTACTATTTGTTTAAGTACGCTCTCTGTAGATTTCTCTGCCCCTTCTTCTATTCCTATTATCCTGATGTTGTTTTGTCTCATGGAGTCGGATAGTTCTTGGAGAGTTCTTTCAATCCTTTTGGTTCTATATTCCCTCTGTTCCTATTTCTGAGCTCTTTCCATGTTCTGATCTTCGATATCACTCATTCTTTCCTCCATCTGGTTGGCCCTGTTTCCTATGGCAGTTATTTCATTTCTCACTTCTTTTATCGTATTATTTATTTCTTGCATTTCCATCTAGATCTTCCTTATGTTTTGAATTTCTTCGTTAAATTGTTCTTTTTGTTCAGGGAGTTCTTTTTTAATGTCATTCATCTCTTTTTTTATGTTGTTCATGTCAACCATGATGCTCTGCCAGTATAATTTCATTTTTCTCAGAGCCTTTAGAATGGCTTCTTTAAATTCTCTGTCACTTAGTTCAGACATTTCTAGATCTATGAAGCTCTCTTCTGGATAAATTTCATGTTCTTCCTGAGGAGTTTTAGTTTTTAAGGAATTCATCCTGTCTGCTGGGTTCTACATCTTTGAAATGAGGGCTTTATGTTCAGTGCCCAGATTATTACTTTTGTGATGTCTTGCTGTAGGGCCGACACTAGGTGGCACTGGAGGGTCAAGTTTTGGGAGAGAGGGGGGTTGTTTATTTCTTATTTCTGATCTCCTGCTGCATTTGGAAGCGATGTGCATATATCCCGGGGAGAGGCCAACAAAAGGCACTCTGAAGGCAGCTCCGCCTTGTGCCCTATGCTAGGGGAGCTGGGTAATGCAGGCTGAGGCTTTTTCTGCTGGCTCTGGCGAATGCTATCAAATCCACCTTTCCTCCCAGCCCTGTTTTAGCATCTAGAGGTCTGCGGGCTCACACTGCTTTTAGAACCCAGGGATGCGCGAGCAAGTGCACTCACCATAAGTCCAAAGTTGTGGGTTTGACCTGAGACAGCCGGTCACCTTTGCAGTGGGAACAGAGAACTGCAGCCCTGAGTAGGAGCCTTGCACCTGCGCTGTAGGTCTCCAGGGGGCCTGGAGCTGAGGTGTCGTCTCTGTAGTTCAGAGTCCTCACTCAGCCTTCCTACCACTCAAAAAATTCCAGAGGCTGGCTCCCAAACTCCATTAAAGCCCAGCTCCCCCATGGTTCTGCCACTTTGCTGGCTTTTATTCCCCACTCCCGTGCACTGTGCTGCTCCCAGATAGTCAGCAGCGATTGTGTACTGTCGCAGTTCGTCTCTGCTCCCTTCCCTCTCACGCACTCGCCCCCTTCTGTCCAACTTTCACGTGTTTACTTGTGATTTGTGAATTCCTCAGCTGCCATTTCATCACTCAGGGTCCTCTTTCTTAGCTCATGGGCGGCCGTTCAATTGTGTTTTCTGGGAGAGGCTTTAGGGACCTCCTTTCCAGTCTCCATCTTGCCCCTTCCTCGGAATGACATCTAATTTTTATATCTCATAGCCAATGAAAAGCAGCATACAAAAAATAGTAAAGGTTAGCCAGAATCAGTCTATTCCATCCCATTCTCATAGTTCACTGTGATTCCAACAACCACAGACATATGTCATAAATGCCAAAGAATGGACACAATGCAGTGCCAGTCAATCGATTATTATATGTCATGACACCTGTGAAACATGTTATATATAAGTACATTGTGCAAGAGAACTTGGGTCCCTTCATAGAAGCAGCTAAACTTCAATGCCTGATGTCAGCAATAATCACTTATCTCTCTTTATTTAAAAGGCAAAATCATTACTTTTGTGTAAGTGAAGGCATTTTGTTACTGCAAGACTCAAATTCCCTCTCCTTAAATTTTTCAGCTTTTGAGCAACATCTGTGTAGATTATTTTTTACCAGCAGGGGGAGGTTAAAACAAGGAAATCAAAAATATGTCCAAATATTCACCAGAGAGGCTGAGCCTTTTTGCAATGTGACTGATAGGTTCCCTTTAGCAGCAGAGTCACATTTAGAAAGGTCAAGAAGTAGTGTTAACATTTACTGAGGTAACAAACTTAGAATAAACAAAAGTGGCAAAAAGGAAACAGTCTCAGCAGAACTGGCCCTTGAACAGTGGCTTCAAGGAGCAAAGCTGAGGGAGAAACAACAATGTCTGCACCATCGCACACTGACAAGAAATCTTTTTTGCCATAAAATCTGACTTGGCATATGTTTACAGCAAGAAGACAGCTACAAGTCAACAGGGAGAGAGATGAGTGATTACTCTTTATTGCAATGAAAGTAATGACATTGTTTTTATGTAAAAATCCCCATGGGTAAGTTCAACTCTTTAGCTGCATCATGAGAATGGGCAAAAATCAGGCTAACCCCACTGCAGCTGCCACTGAGGTCGAACAAAGATGGGTGTGGGGACCCTGGAAGAAACATACCTCTTAGGATTTTCCCAGGAGGCTGAATAAGTGACACACTATGAAACTCACATTCACCTTAGCACAATACAGAAGAACCACCAAACAAAATCACAGAGAAGGGGAGGGTGTCTATATTGAAAAATGCAAATTCTGCCAGATCATTTGCATCTCCTGAGACACAAGGATAGCATACAAACTCAGGGGAAGTCCAAGCTCTAACATACTTGTGTGACTTTGAAAAGTCATAGCTCCCTGTTTCAGTTCCTCTATCTGAAAATTGACAGAGTGTATGGACTATAGAATCTCTCAGATAATCTCAGCCCCAACACCCTAGACTCCATGATTCAATCACCAGATCAAAGATATGTGGGTGGCATTATTTTTCTAAACTAAGGTTATCACATTTATTTGTTTATTCATTATTAAAAAAACATGGGCCAATTATTGTAATTATAATGTGTCAACTTTCCTTCATGAACTCAGCTCAAATTCTGGTTATGTAGATATATTGAAGAAAAAGAACACTTACTTTGTACTTTGATCTGGCTGAATAATTCTTCTTTGGGAAAGAACTATTTTGGAGGACAAAGCCCTTGTCTGCTTATGAAGATGGGCTCCCTAGACAGAGCATGAGTGTTCTGGGACGAGACCAGTCAAAAAGCTAAAGTGCTCTGAAAAAGAAATTTGAAAAAATAGATTGAGGTAGTTAGAAGGAAATGAGCTGCAAAGGGACAGAGAAGAGGTGGAAGGCAGAAGCAAGAGGCTAGGCAGCACTACAAAAGGCTGAATTATAACTATACGGTATACGGGAGCTCTGGAGAATATCTTCCAGGGTTAGCATTATAGATCAAATTCAACTAGACAACTTTATTTTAATTTCAAGTGAACACAGAATAATTTTTAGTATAGGTATGTCCTAAATATTTCTTGAAACACTGTTATATTTTTTAAAAATTTTGTTGTTTATTTGAAATTCAAAATCAACTAGGTGTCCTGTATTTTTGTTTAATAAATATGTCATTCCTACCGGGGCAAAAGTGACAAATATTTTAATAATTTTCTTCTGAGTTTTTTTTAACTGTACTAGAATGTAATCCCCTACAGGCCTGCCACTAACCCATACATCAAGTTTGGGTTCATCGGAAAGAGGTGTCCCTTTCTCCTAAGACCCAGGTAGGGTACAAGGCTTGGGGAATGGTGCATGGGCTGAATCTCTGCGGCCAGTTTCTTTACAATCCCATCTCCCTTCCATGTCTTCAGACTTTTGGCAAAGTTGGCCATACACACACAGCCCTAGGTGAATTGTATGAGGAAGAGTGAGGAATCCCTCTTCCCATCCAGTATAGGACTTAAGTGAAAAAATGCAGGAAAAGAGAAGCAGATTTATTTCAGGAGATAAACCTCAAAGCAAAGATCAAGTGGCCACAGAAAACAGAATTTAGAGGTGACTAAATAAAACAGTCCTCAGCTCTCACCAAGAATCAGCAGAGATATTTGAGGAAGTCTAGGCTGCTCAATTTGTATTGGGTAGGATTAGATTCCATTATAAAGGCCACGGTAAAATGCAATGATGGAACAATTTGGGCATATGAATGTGTTATATAACCATCAAGAAAGTAGAAGAGTTGATGAAGATTTAGAGATCAGGAAGAAGAGGAACTTCTACCCATACTTCAAGATCAGTCAAATGTTATTATACCTGCTCTCTGAAATTTTTTTCTGATCGCTCCAGGAAGAATTCATTCTTTTTTCTTTGAGCTCCATTATTCCTGGCATTAACATCTGCTAAACCAAAGGAAAATAATCAGAATATAATGTGCAATTCTCTGTCTCCAACTAGACTATTTCTTTGATGTTGTCAATCTAAAAAACATCCAAACCTGTAGAGAATCTTAATGAGTTCATTTGAGCCAAACTAAAGACACATGTCAGGGAGCTATATTTTAAATGCTCCTAAAAATAACAGTTTTACATCTTCTTTTCTGCATTTGAATTTAAGAAGGGAACCTAAGGAAGGTTACATGAAGGTGGGGAAGAGAATGGGAGAAAATGGATTACAGAATAGTTAACAGAATTGTGTGCTTTCTTGAGGGTGGTTATTGATTTGAATTTTAAACATATGTTAACCTAGATCATTGGTTCCTAAGTGGTAGTATATGTACCACCAGGGGTATGTGTTGGGCCATTCAGGGGTGCAAAAAATAATCAGTAATGGTGAAAAAACAAGTACATTTTTAAAATACAAAATATTAGCTATGAAAAAATAAATGTTAAGTTTGAATCACTATTAATGAAGACACTTCATAATTAGATCACATTACAGAATGATGATTGGTAAGGGTGTGGCTATGAACCCTTCCCCCAAAATGCTCTACCAATCATTATGCACAGTTTCAGAGCAATCCATTTGCGAAGTTTCTAGAACTTCCCCTAACATATAAATAAATTCTAGCCAGACTGTTTGATCAGTTTAGCTATTGGCTGAGTAAAAGTAAGCACATTGTCTTTAATCGTGATTTCTTTCAAGTAGTTTTTTCTTATTTAATGTTTAACATAGTTTCAATTATTACTGTCAGTGATTTTCAGTGTGTCAGTTATAGATCAGTGGTTGAACACAGGAAAGGTTAAAAAAAAAGTTGAGGAGAACCTAAGATGGCAGTGAGAAAAGTGGTCCTTGAAACCTCTCCTGGAAAACAGAACTGAACAACTGGGATCCAATGCAGGAAACATGGAGTGGCACAGCCTCAGCTGAAAAATCCACATACCACAAGAAAACACCTAAAGGTCAAACAAAGGGGGTTGAATGGGAAAGGAGGAAGGGAGCAGAGCTGAAATGGGGCTGCAAAGTGTGACCCAACCAGGGGCTGACACAGGGAACGAGGAAGGACAGGGAATATTGGCTGAAAAGCAACATGATTCTGGATTGGAGGTCAAGTGGTGACAAGAACAGAGGCGAGGGCAGCAGAAATCCTGTGAGACCATGGGTGAGTTGAAACCCCAAGTGAGTGGCAGCACACTGCACCCTTTGGCATGTTAGAGACTAAACAAAGCATCTGGGGAGTTCCCTGGTGGTGTAGTGGCTAGGCTTCAGCACTGTCAACGCTGCCGCCTGGGTTTGTTTCCCAGCTAGGGAACTACCCACATTAAAAAAAAAAAAAGCATCTGAATTTCTCTGGGCAAGAACAGGGCCCCCAGCTGCAGCATGGCCTTTGACCACAAACTGGCTCTGGATGAGTTTGAATCTGAGGGCTGGCTGCTGTAGAAATGCTGACCAGAATAAAACACAGTCCTGAATAAAACGCTGACACAGGACAAAAAAAAAAAAAAAAAAAAAGAAACACTAAGATGGTAGAACACTCGGCTTGTGACGAACCTGATCACAGCTTACTCCTGGTCCATCCCGCACCTGGCCTGCCTTTGAATCCCTTATAAACAGACTAGTTCTGCAGCCTAGACAGTAACCAGGGAAGCTACTACAGGAAACAATGTAGCCATAAAACACATGGCCCACAAACCAAGGCAGAAAACAGAGATTAAACCTGGTTGCTTCCCCTAACTCTCTCCCAAAGCTCTACTCCCAAACTCCACCTAGTGTCTGCTCTACATCAAGCTGGAATAAAAAAAAAAGGCAAACAAACCTGCACCCTTTGCAACAAACCTTGCACCCACATACACTAGAATTAGAACTCAGGAAAACTCCAAAACACAAGCACAGCAGCTTTTTCCTGCACTGATCTCAGAGGCATAGCATACCTTCGCCCACCACATTTTCAAAAAGAGTAAGCACATTGAGACCAAGGTGACTGGATCAAAAGAAGGAAAGTCCACCTTGCAAGAAAGCTCCTAGAGATAAGAGCTCAAATAACCCAGAGAAAAATATTGGAAGATGCTACAGCAACACCAGCAGGAAGACAAAGAAAGAAGAAAAGACCTCTCTATACCTGCCAAGAAAAAATTCCTCATGCCCAGAAAAAGAAACACATCAAATACAATGAGTACCTTAGGACTCAAAGCCACTCAGAAAGAAAATGAAAAATCTCCAGAAAAGAAATTATAGATCTGAAAATATATTATCTAAATGACATAGAATTCAAACCTACAGTTCTTAAGACACTCAAAGAATTGAAAGAATTTAGGCAGAGTATCCAGACACAGATAAATAATCTCATAAAGAAACAAAAACTGAACAAAAGGAACAATTTAACATAGAAATTGAAAATTTAAAAAAAAGAATTAAATAGAAATTGAAGAGATAAAAAGTGTAACAAAAGAACTAAGAAATGACCTAACTACTATAGGAAATAGGGCCAACCAGATGGAGAAAAGAATTAGTGATATCAAAGATTGGAACATGGAAACAACACAGAAAAAGAAGATAAGGACTTCAGAATCAAAAGAACTCAAAGGGGAGGTTTGGCAAGATGGTAATCAGAGAGGGGATCCCTGAAACCTCTCCCAGAAAATCTATTTCAACAGCTGGGATCCAACACTGGAAACCCTGAGTGGCATAATCTCAGCTGAGATATCCACACATCACAAGAAAACACCTGAAGGTCAGAGAAATGGGGGTGAACAGGAGAAGAGGGAGGAAGCAGTGTGGCTTGGAGACTTGCAGCTGTAGGTCATGACCCATGGCTTTAGATTGCAAACCAACTGGGAATGAGCAATGTGATCCTTGGTGGGCGAGGGGCCCTAATGACAACAAGAGCAGAGGTGAGAGTGACTGAAACCCTGTGAAATCCTAGGTGAGTTGTACCAAGCAGCAGCACATTGGAGCCCTAGCCTGAACTCCTCATCCAGGGAGCAACTCAGAAGCTGAACAAAGCATCTGAACTGCCCTAGGTGGGAGCCGGTCGCCCAGCTACAGCATCATACCACTCTGGGTGAGTTTTAAACTGAGAGAGGCTGCCATGGAAATGCTGAAATGCTGAAACATGGTCCAGAGTGAAACACAGGCTCAGGAGAAGGGAGAAAGGCTGAGTTTGTGATGAGGACTTGGCCCCAACAAACGTGCATAGCACCTGATATTGGATTGCCCTGCACTGGCCTCCTCCCTGGCCCCCAGGTTCCCTGACCAACCGCAGGAAGCATAGTTACTGCAGATGCACTGCCCCAAAGCCTAGATGAAGGCTGGGGATCCCTAGCTCTCTCCCCAAAATTGCCCCCCCAGCACCACCTAGTGTCTTCTCTATAGCAAGAGACTACAGTGATAACAACTGAAAAAAGAGAAACCTCACCATATCTGCCACAGGAAAAGTCCTCATACCCAGGAAAAAAAATCAAATAATATGAGTAAATTAGAATTCAAAGCAGCTCAGAAAGAAAATTTAAAATGTCCAGAAAAATATCTTATAGATCTTGAAATATATAATCTAAGTGACATAGAATACAAGGCTGCAATTCTAAAAACACTAAGGAGATGAACAAATATAGACAGAGAATCTTAACTGAGATGAATGATCTCAGAAAGATAATTTATGAAAACAATGAACATTTTAACAAAATTAAAAATAAAAATAAAATAAAATAGAAATTCAAGAGACAAACAATGCAATGAAAGAACTAGAAATGAACTAACTACCATAGGAAATAGGACAAACCAGATGGAGTAAAGAATCAGGATTTCAAAGACTGGAACATGGAAACCACACAGAAAGAAGATAGAGACTTCAGAGTCAGAAGAGCTGAAAGAACTCTACAAGAACTATCTGAATGCATTAGAGAAAACAAGATTAGAATAAAAACTTAGAAGAAGGGGCAGAAAATAACTCTGCAGAGAGCATACTCAAACAAATAGTAGCCTAGAACTTTACAACACTATGGAATGATCTGAAACCCCAAATGAAAGGAGAGCATAGGTCCCCTTGCTACCAGGTTCCTAGCAAATCTTCTCCACAACACATTATACTGAAGATGTCAAAAATCAAAGACAGAGACAATTCTCAAGGCAGACAGAGAAGAAATTATAATATTTAAAGGAAAGCACATCGGGCTATCACTACACTTCTCAGCAGAAATTCTGCAAGCCAGGAGGAGGGAGTTGAATCAAATATTCAAATTATTCAAAGAGGAAAATTTTCATCCAAGAATAAATTATTCAAATAATTCTCATTCAGATATAAAGGATGCATTAAGACCTTCTCAGACATACAGAGGTTGAGGGAATTCTCTAACATGTGGATGGCATTTCATGAAATACTAAAAAAAAGCTTTTCAACCTGAAACAAAAAGTTAAAATAAATTGGGAACAGTTGAGACAACAAAATAGGAATAAAAAAGGGGAGGAAGAAATGTCCAGAGGAAATCCTCATATATCAATCTTCACTCTAAATGTAAATAAACTGAATGTACCAATAAAATGACAAACAGTAGCAGGCTATATTAAAAAACAAAATCCATCCATATGCTGTCTCCAAAAGACACACTTCAGCCATAAGGACAAACACAGACTCAGAGTGAAAAGATGGAAAACAATACTCCAAGTAAATGGCATCCAGAAAAAAAAAGCAGGAGTTGCAATACTGATATCTGATGAAACAGACTTCAGGATAAAACAGATAACCAGAGACAAAAATGGACATTTCATAAAGATAAAAGCAATGATATGATAACAAGAAGACTTGACACTCATTAATTTATACTACAAATCGTCAATAATCAAAACAGCTTGGTATTACAGAAAAACAGACACATAGACCAATGGAGGAGAATAGAAAACCCAGAAATAAATTTACAAATATATGGACAAATATTTTTTGATAAAGAAGTGAAAAATATATAATGGGGAAAAGAAAGCCTCTTCAGTAGATGGTGCTGGGAAAATTGAAAAACCATATGCAAAACAATGAATCGGAACTCTGAATTGTCACCATATACTAAAATTATATCAAAATGGGTTAGAAACCTACACATAAGACCCAAAAGAATAAGCTGTATAGAAGAAAACATTGGTACTAAACCTATAGACCTCGGTCGGGTTCAGGGAGGACTTCATGAATCTGACCTCAAAGGCAAGGGATGTAAAAGCAAAAATAAATGAATGAAACTGTATCAAACTTAAAAACCTGCACAACAAAAGAAATCATCAATAAAGCAAAGAGTCAACCAAAGGAATAGGAGAAAATATATGCAAAAAATGCATCTGATAAGGATCTAATATCTAAAATATATAAAGAACTCATAAATCTCAAAAAAAAAAAAAATTAAAAAGTGGGCAGAGGACCTGAATGGATATTTCACCCATGACGACATACAAGTGGCCAACAGACTTATGAAAAAAATGCTCAACTTTATTAGCTATTAGGGAAATGTAAATCAAAACCACAATGAGATACCACCTCTCACCTGTTAGAATGGCTATTATCAACAAGACAAGTAATAGCATGTGCTGGAGAGGCTGTGGAGAAAATGGAACACTGGCACACTGCTGGTGAGAATGCAAATTCATACAACTGCTATAGAGGGAAGTGCAGAGGTTCCTCAGAAAATTGGGATCAGAGTTACCATATGTCTTGGCAATTCCACTTCTGAGTATCTACTCAAAAAATTGTAAAACCCCAGTCTGAAAACACTTATGTACACCAATGTTCACTACAGTGCTTTTCACATTGGCCAAGACATGGAAAAAATCAAAATGCCCTTTGATAGATAACTAGATAAAGAAGCTGTGGTACATATACATAATGGAATATTACTTGGCTATAAGAAAAGATGAAATACTGCGATTTCCAATAACATGGATGGAGCTTGAGATCATCATGCTAAGTGAAATAAACCAGACAGAAAAAAAGCAAGGAACATTTTATTTCATTCATATGTGGAATATTAAGCTGAAAGCAACAAAGAAACAAAAATTCATGAACACAGTAAAAAGTTTAATAGTTACCTGAGGTTAAATGGGGAGTGGCATGGGAGAGAAAGGAGGGAGAGTCAAATGTATGGTGATAGAAAGACAACTAACTATGGGTGGTGAACATATCTTGCAACACATAGACAATGCACTGTAGAGATGTACACCTGGAACCTATGTAATTTTTGCTAACCAATGTCACCCCAATAAATTTAACAATAAAAAAATAAAAATGAAATGAAACTTCAACTGAAATATCAAGTGAAGTTTCAAATTTAGAAATACATAAACACATCAGAAAATAAAATATAAATTCAGATAACATAACTTAAAAAATTCATTGTGCTAAAAAAGAGAAAAATACAAAATTTGATGTGGATTAAAACCCATTGCCAAGTACTTCTCAACAGGTGTCACAGTTATAAGTACATTGATACCAGGAGATAAGAAAAAGGTACATACCTCAAATACTACACAGAAGAAAATAAAATAATCTCAGGAGGATATTAAATACGGGTTTTCATTTGTAGGGAATGATGACTGCCTTAAGCCTTTGTGTGTTGTGTGTGGAGATATGTTCTCCAACGGTTGCATGAAACCCTTTTTCTGTATGCAACATTTAGAAACTAAACATGCTATGTATAAAAAATAAAGAAATACATTCTTTTCGGCACCTTAGAAAAGCATCCAACTGTTACTTCATACATGATGTCAGGAAATAAAGACAATAAGATGGCAGTTGAGGCTTCATACTGTATTGTTTATCGCATAGCTAAATGTGGTAAAAATCACACCATAGCTGAAGATTTAATTTATCCAGGTATTAAGGATAGCATTTTTGATATGGTTAAGGAAGAACATGCCTGCAAGATCAATATCTCTTTTTCAAACAATACAGTCTCTTCATGAATTCAGGAAATGTATGATAATGTTGAAACTGTAGCAGTAGATAGAATTAGAAAAAGTGAATTATTTTCCATCCAGGTCGATAAAAGTGTAGATGTTCCTGATTTATATGTTTTGCTGATCATCATGATGTACTTTGTAGGAAATGAAATTGAAAAAAATCCTCTTGCTTTGCTAACCATTGACAGAATGTACCACAGGCAAAGATATTTTGATGCAATCAATGGTTATTTCATTGAAAAGGACATTGTTGTGGTTTATGCACTGATGGAGGCAAGCCTATGTCAGATTGTTTTATAGGCCTATAGACCAAATTAAAGAAGTAACTCCTCATGTACCATGGAGTCACTGTGGCATTCATTAACAAAGTCTTGCATCTAAGCCTCTTCCTAGTGAACTGAAAGATATTCTTGATGAGGCTGTAAAAGTTGTAAATTTTATGAAGTCACAACCATGAAACTACAGATTGTTTAAAGTGCTATGCAAATAAATGAACAGCATTTATTGCATATTACTTTTGCACATGATGGTAAGGTGGCTATCTCATGGCAAAGTACTTACACAGATGTTTGAACTTAGACATAAAGTCCAAATATTTTTTGAAGACCTCTTGGTCCAAAGTTTCAGACAGTGATTGGCTTCAAAGTCTTGTATATTTATCAGATATTTTTTCTAGAAATAAAAAAATAATTTTGTCTTGGACTTCAAAACACTTCAATCACTGTATTCAAAGTAACTGACAAAACTGAGTCAATATTTAAAAAACTGGACTTTTGGAAAGTGTGTATTAAAAGAGATCAGCTTGAAGTTTTTAAAACTCTGCACAACTTCCTATCTGAGAATGACTGGCACCTATCCCAAAATGTGAAAGAGAATATTGTAGGTGACTTGGAAGGTCTTAAAGTATCCTTTTATAAGTAATTTCCTCAATGTGCAAAAAGAAAACAACTTTCAAACAATACTTCTTTAAATTTTGATTTTAAAAGAAAGCATCTTATTACCTTCTGGGTAGATGTCAGTGAGGAATACAAACAACTCAATGAAAAGGCACTCAAATAACTTTTGCCATTTATTAATACTAATAATTAACTAGTGGAGAGAGCTTTTCCTTCTTACACATTTATAAAACATAAGTACCACCAGGAAACTATTAGAAACAATTAACGAATATAGTAAATTTGCAGGATACAAAATCAATGTAAAAATCAACAGCATTCCTTTATACAAACAACGAATCCACAGCAAAAGAAATGAGGGAGTCAATTCCTTTTGCTATCACAACAAAAAGAATGAAATACCTGGGATTTAACTTAACAAAGAACGTGACAGACTTATGCACAGAGAACTATAAGACACTTTTGAAAGAAATTGAAACAGACTTTAAGAGGTGGAAAAATATCCCCTGTTCATGGATAGGAAGAATTAATATTGTTAAAATGGCTATTCTGCCCAAAGCAATCTACAGATTTAATGCAATACCCATCAAAATCCCACAATCATAC
Organism: Lyroderma lyra; assembly: GCA_004026885.1. NCBI lineage: Eukaryota > Metazoa > Chordata > Mammalia > Chiroptera > Megadermatidae > Lyroderma > Lyroderma lyra. The sequence continues at coordinate 33 of PVJL010015037.1, read as the reverse complement.
TTTCGTGAAATAGATAAAAGAATTATTAGATTT
>PVJL010015036.1:0-25783 GCA_004026885.1 Lyroderma lyra | reverse complement strand
AGGGGAGAAAGGGGAGGGGGTGGGAGAGGAGGGGGGGAAGCTAAATATAAGGTGATGGAAAGAGAAGTCACATTAGGTGATGAACTTATTATACATCAAGTTGACAATGCACTGTAGAATTGTATGCCTGAAACCTATGTAATCCTTGCTAACAGATGTCACCCCAATAAGTCTAACAATAAAAATGAATTAAAAAAAATAAATAAAATAAAAAAATTAAAAAAAATATTCTCTATACTTTGATAATGAATATGTATTAGCTTAAAAATCAGAAAATTAAAAAGGATGTGTTTTTCCCTTATAAACACTCTTGTGGTGAGTGGAATGGTGATCACCAAATGTCCATGTTCTAATCACTAGAATCTATGAATGTGGCCTTATCTGGAAAAAGTTTTTGCATATGTAATTAAATTAAGGCTTTTGAGATGAGATCATTCTGGAATATCTGGGTAGGCCATAAATCCATCAAGAAGTGCTTTAAAAAAGACAAAACAGGAGAAGGCACAGATACAGAAGAGAAAGACATGTGAAGATGGAAGCAGAGTTAGGAATGATGTGACCATAAGCTAAGAAATATGGACAGCTACCAGAAGCTAGAGGAGGCAAGGAAGGATTTACACATAGAGTCTTCCGAGGAAGCATACCCCTGCTAACTGACACCTTGATTTTGGACTCCTGACCTCTAAAAATGAGAAAATAAAATTGTATTGTTTCAAGTTTGTGATAATTTGTTAGAGTAGCCACAGGAAACTAATACAGGGGGTGCCAAAAGAAGTATACACATTTTAAGAAAGGAAAAACTATTAAAATTGTAATACTCAATATATACCAATAACAAAAGATAAATACAAGTCACATTTGACTTCTACAATTAAAAGAGGTACTCAAAGTGGTTACCATCAGTGTCCAGACACTTCTGATTATGGTGAACAAATGCTTGAGCAATAGTGGCCAAAGTGCCCACATGTATCACTGCACATGCCATTTGAATTTCTTCCCAAAGCACCACCAGTGTAGTCGGCTTTTTATGTTATACCACATCCTTTAAGGTCCCCCATAGGAAGAAGTCAAGGGGTGTTAAGTTAGGAGAAGTTGGGGGAAGTCAATGCTCTTGAATTTCAAGTACCACTTGAAAATGGTCTCGTGCTCCTACAATGACAACCGTGTTTCTGCCATTTAATTTCCATGTTTTTATTAGGTTAATTCAATTTAATTTTAATATTATTTAATATGCCAGATATAGAAAAGGGCTTTAAATATTCTTTTTACAAATGTAAACCTACGAACTAATTTATCAGTTTTTAAAAAATCTTCATTTTCACAAGAATTTCCTTCCATAATTCCTTGTAGTCCTGATCCAGGCTGGACCTGTAGCTCTCTAAGATGGCATTATAGCTTTCATGATGGCTTCCCTTCCCTTTTATTCTCTCCTGTACTAAGCTCCTATTTTTTTTTTTTGATTACCCACTCTCCTCTTTTCTCCTCATTTTGTCGAGCCCATTTGTGGTTGGCAAAGTTCTTCAGTGCCCACCCCCAGATTCTTGGTCCCTTGTGCCTGTCATTCACCTTGTTCCAGTTATTCATTCAAATATAGAAGGTGCTGGAGTTCCCCGGTGTTGTAGTGGCTTAAGGCTTCAGCGCTGGCGCTGTCAACGCTGTGGCCTGAGTTTGATTCTCAGCCAGGGAACTACCCACATACAAAAAAAAACCAAAAAAACAAAAAACAAAAAAAAAAACAACAAATACAGAAGGTGCCAAAAAAGTATACATATCTTGAGAAAAACAAACTATATTAAAATTTTAATACTTAACATATACCAATAAAAAATGGTGAATACAAGTCATGTTTGACTTCTGCAATTACAAGAGATTCTCAAATTGATTACCACCAGTGTCCAAACACTTATAATTATGGAAAATTGGTGCTTGAACAACATTGACCAGAGTGTCCACTTGTGTTGCTGTGCATGCCATTTCAATTTCTTACTGAAGTACCACCAGTGTAGCTGGTTTGCCATGCTACATTATGGTGTGCTGGGGGTTCAGTTGCATACTCATGCCTTCATTGTTGCTGTACTTCTACAAAGTTCTAGAATTTCAAATACCACTTCATAATGATCTTGCGCTCCTTGAACAACAATTGTACTTCTGCCATTTTCTTTTACTGTCCTGCCTGTCACATAGTGATGCTAGCATTCATTTGATTAATGCTATCTTTTGAGGGAGTATCATACTACACATTGCTACCATAATTCAATTCATCTTTGAAAAGTAATACATACATAACATCTCTTAAAATCAATATACATGTTTTTGGCACTTTGGTATATGTTACAATAGGCCATACAGCCTGTTGGCTAATTCCTTCTACATGGATATTTGAGTGGGATTTTCTCTCTGGTCCTTGTTAGCCCTACATTATTACTGTGTTCATCTTCAAAGGGCCATGCTCAGCTCTGTTGCCAGTTCACTGGTGAGCCCCTTCCTTCTTGTCACTCTTCTATTTGCTTTCATTTCTGAGACCTTCCTTTTGATCATTACACTGACTTGTCATTTGATCCAGGCTGAGAGCTTCCAGTTTTCTTTGGCAATTGGACATTTGTTACTACACATTCATAAAAGGGCCATAATAGCTGCCTAGGGCCTTTATATTTTCAAAGGAGACCCAGTGACTTTCACCACCCTTTAAAATATGGTAAGTGTTTACTTATCATCATTTTTAGGTTCTGCAACTTTATGTGAAACAATGTATTACGAAACCAATTTTATCATAGGCTAATTGATATAAACAAGAATTAAGTTCTTATGGAATCTCATCAACTTTATAATGAAAGAATGTTATTTGAGGACCTGTTGTATCTGCAGGGAGTTAAAAAGGCTCTCAAATGACATGGGCACCCAGGCTACTTGAGATCTATTATTATGCAGTTAGAAGAGAAAGGGAACTTGTTTATAGTAACATGAGGATAAATCATTCCTAAAGTCACTGAAGAGGTTTACCAATACCAGAGGTAGATCACCTGCAGGTATATTGTTGTTCCTATTTGCCAAGGAAGTGAATGAAGCTACCTTATTGGTGACCTAACTCAATCTACTTCACCAGCTTCATCTCCCATCTCTTTTGTTTTCCCGTGGGTAATTCTCATTTTATTTTACATTTGTAGAGTAATGGCAGGATATATTGAATTAAAGGAATCTAGGAGCTGGTAAGCTGTTTTACACATTTAGTGCACAACTAGGGACAAATAGACCATGTGGAACTTGCCTTTGCAGGAATAACTGCTTGAGGAGTGAACTGAGGCTCTTGGTAGGCCCTTGGCTGCTGACAGAATGTGGCCCCTGCTTTTCAAGCACTAAGTCTTTGTCAATGTACAAAACCAATTGTACAAACTCCCTGTCAGGAGAAACTAGCAACAGGACACATTAAGTTGCAGGTACATGCCCATCTGGATGGTGGAGGTTGGCCAGTCTCAAGGGAGCAGGGGCAACAGGAGACTTAACGTTCAGGATCTAGGACAGAACAGGCCTGAGATAGTCAAATGGTTAGTGCACTCCTCAAAAACCCATTTTCCAAGCCAGATTCTTAGTTGCTTTTCCCAAATAGGGTCATCACTCATCTATGACTAGTGCTCCAGTAATCTTTTGGTGTTGTGTTCCCCCAGCCATGCCATCACTTAAACCACCTGCTCTGCATGGAGTTAGACAACTCCCCCACCATGATCCTCTTAGCCTTACTCACTCCCTCCCCTCCTGCTTCCCCAATCCTTAAGATTTGGTTCAAACATCACCTCTAAGAATTCCTTATGCCCACTTTCCAGTCTGGAATAGGTATGAGGCCTGGTCTCTTGTGTTTCTTTGGCAGCATCCCCTCACCCATACCTCTGCTCTATTCACAATGGGTGGAAGTGATCTTTTAGTAGAGGTGGGCCATTTTCAAATTCATATTACCTGTTGAGGGTTTCCACAAGACCAAGGAAAGAAAATGAAGCAAACTCTCTCATGAATGCAATATTGTCTCTGGTTAAATAATCTCTGCAAAAGAGGCTATAATAAACCAATTCCATGACAATATTTCATCTTCTGCCCATTGGATCTAAATGCAAATTTCCTTAAGCAAAAATCTCATTTTATCTTGTTAAAAAAAAAGGCAGAAGCTAATGAGAAAAGGTTGAGTAGGAGCCTCCCAAATGTCAAATGTGAGAAAAGAGTGCATAATAAAAAGTTAATGATCTGTTTGGCTCTTCCCTACTGTACTATGAGCTACTCCAGCAAGACAATCTCTGGGTTCCCTGCACTTAGCACAGAGTTGGGGATCCTTAGATATTTGTAGAATGAATGAGTAAATATTTTCTTTATAGCTCTATGATTTTTGTACAGGAACTGTGAAGAGAGAAGCTGAGTAAATACATTGGTACCTAATCTGCCATTTGTCTGGATTAGTGTCCTGTGAAGTCCCTTAGACAAGACCATCCTACCACCCAACTCAGAAGCATAAAGTCAAGAAAGGATTTTCAAGCTGTGAGAATGGAGAAAAGCAGATTATGGTTTCTTTTTTTTCAGTCTAGAAAAAGGACGAACAAGGAGCTTTATGCTGGGAGGTGATTCTGCCACACACAATGGGAGAAATCAATGCATTCTCTAAGTGGTCAATAAACATAGTGGTTTCAGAGGAGATTTTGCCAAGAGACTATTCAACTATGATCCTGACATCCCTTCACAACAGGGCCCAGGATTTCGGAGCCCAATAATTGATGGAAGGTGGTACACCCTGGCATTTGCAAGCTTTACTGCTCATGCTAAAATAAGAAAGGAGATGGTGTTCTGTTTCTTGAACAAAAAAATTGAAAATAGTTGTATGATCCCTTCCAGAATGGAAAAGAACTATGTTATTCCTAGTCAAGGTCCTGAAGTCAAGCCAAATGGTATCTTGGCAGTGTGTCAGAAAATTCTGAGTCTGGAAGAAGAAAACAATATATACTTACCAGCTTCCCTTGCAGGAAGCTGCAGCTATTTTGTTTTTTATGTGCCAGACCCTTTCTTTCTTTCTTTCTTTCTTTATTTTAATTCATTTTTATTGTTAGACTTATTGGGGTGACATCTGTTAGCAAGGATTACATAGGTTTCAGGCATACATTTCTACAGTGCATTGTCAACTTGATGTATAATAAGTTCACCACCTAATGTGACTTCTCTTTCCATCACCTTATATTTAGCTTCCCCCCTCCTCTCCAACCCCCTCCCCTTTCTCCCCTCCCTAACCCACTCATCCCCAAATAAACATTAAACTATTGATTGTGTCCATGGGTTATTTGTTTGTTCATTTCTTTTTTTCTTTGCTTTCAGTTTTATATTCCGCATATGAGTGAAATCATGCAGTTCTTTGTTTTTTTCTGTCTGCCTTATTTCACTTAGCATGATGATCTCCAGGTCCATCCATTTTGTCGCAAATGGCAATATTTCATCTTTTCTTATAGCTGAGTAATATTCCATTGTGTATATGTACCACAGCTTCTTTATCCAGTCATCTGTCGCAGGGACCTTTGGTTGTTTCCATGTTTTGGCCACTGTTAACAGTGCTGTGATGAACATTGGGGTACATAAGTCTTTGCGGACAAAGGTTTTCAAGACTTTTGGGTAGATCCCCAGAAGGGGGTTGCTGGGTCAAGTGGTAGCTCCATTCCCAATTTTCTGAGGAACCTCCACACTGCCTTCCACAGTGGTTGTACAAATTTGGATTCCCACCAGCAGTGTACCACATCCTCTCCAGCACTTGTTATTTCTTGTCTTGTTGATAAAAGCCATTCTGACAGGTGTGAGGTGGTATCTCATTGTGGTTTTGATTTGCATTTCCCTGATAGCTAATGAGGTTGAGCATTTTTTCATATGTCTGCAGGCCATTTGTATTTCTTCATGGGAGAAATATCTGTTTAGTTCCTCTACCCACTTTTTAATTGGGTTGTTTGTTTTTTTGTTGTTAAGTCTTATTAGTTCTTTATATATTTTAGATATTAAACCCTTATCTGATGCGTTATTGGCAAATATTTTCTCCCATTCAGTTGGCTGTCTCTTTGCCTTGTTGATGGTTTCTTTTGCTGTGCAGAAGCTTTTTAGTTTGATGTAATCCCATTCATTTATTTTTGCTTGTACTTCCCTTGCCTTTGAGGTCAGCTTCATGAAGTCTTCCTTGAGTCCTAGGTCTATAAGTTTAGTACCAATGTCTTCTTCCATACAGTTTATTGTTGCAAGTCTGATATGAAGGTCTTTAATCCATTTCGAGTTAATTTTTGTATATGGAGAGAGTTCACAGCTCAGGTTCATTCTTTTGCATATGTTTTTCCAGTTTTCCCAGCACCACCTACTAAAGAGGCTGTCTTTTCCCCATTGTATGTTTTCTGCTCCTTTATCGAAAATTATTTGTCCATAAATTTGTGGGTTTATTTCTGGGTTTTCAGTTCTATTCCATTGGTCTCTATTTCTGTTCTTCTGCCAGTACCAAGCTGTTTTGACTATTGATGCTTTGTAATATAAATTGAGGTCAGGGAATGTATTGCCAACAGCCCTATTCATTTTATGTAGTATTGCTTTGGCAATTCGTGGTCTTTTATGTTTCCATATAAATTTACTAATTCTTTTATCTATTTCACGAAAGTATGATTGTGGGATTTTGATGGGTATTACATTAAATCTGTAGGTTGCTTTAGGCAGAATGGCCATTTTAACAATGTTAAGTTTTCCTATCCATGAACAAGGGATATTTTTCCACTTCTTAAAGTCTGTTTCAATTTCTTTCAAAAGTGTCTTATAGTTTTCTGTGTATAAGTCTGTCATGTTCTTTGTTAAGTTAATTCCCAGGTATTTCATTCTTTTTGTTGTGATAGCAAAGGGAATTGACTCCCTCATTTCTTTTTCTGTGGATTCGTTGTTTGTATAAAGGAATGCTGTTGATTTTTTTTTTACATTGATTTTGTATCCTGAGACTTTACTATATTCGTTTATTGTTTCTAATAGTTTCCTGGTGGAATCTTTGGAATTTTTTATATAAAGGATCATGTCATCTGCAATGTGACAATTTGACCTCTTCTTTCCCAATTTGGATACCTTTGATTCCTTTCTCTTGCCTGATTGCCGTGGCTAGAACTTCCAGTACTATATTAAATAACAGTGGTGACAGGGGACATCCCTGTCTTGTTCCTGATGTTAGGGGAATAGGTTTCAGCTTTTCCCCATTCAGTATGATGTTAGCCGAGGGTCTGTCATATATGGCCTTTATTATGTTGAGATACTTTCCTTCTATACCTATTTTGTTTAGTGTTTTGATCATAAATGTATGCTGTATCTTGTTGAAAGCTTTTTCTGCATCAATTGAAATGACCATATGGTCTTTATCTTTGATTTTGTTTATGTGGTGTATCACATTGATTGATTTTCGTATGTTGAACCATCCTTGTGCTCCTGGGATGAATCCCACTTGATCTTGATGTATGATCTTTTTGATGCATTGTTGTATTCTGTTTGCTAATATTTTGTTTAGAATTTTTTTGCATCTGTGTTCATCAGAGATATTGGTCTATAGTTTTCTTTCTTTGTGTTGTCTTTGCCAGGCTTTGGTATTAAGGTAATGTTGTCCTCAAAGAATGAGTTAACTATTGCTTCCTCTTCAAATTTAGGAAGAGTCTGAGGAGGATAGGTGTTAATTCTTCTTTGAATGCTTGGTAAAACTCATTGGTGAAACCATCTGGTCCAGGGCTTTTGCCTTTAGGGAGATTATGGATAGTCGTTTTAATCTCTTCACTATCAATCGGTCTATTTATATTATCCAGTTCTTCTTGGTTCAATCTAGGTAGGCTATAAGTTTCTAGAAACTTGTCCATTTCTTCTATTGTTAAATTTAGTGGCATAAACTTCTTCATAATATTCTTATAATCCTTTGTATTTCTGTGGTATCAGTGGTAATTTATCCCCATTTATTTCTAATTTTGGATATTTGTGTCCTTTCCTTTCACCTTTTGATTAGTCTAGCCAGGCGTTTGTCAATTTTGTTGACTTTCTCAGAGAACCAGTTCTTCGTAATATTAACTTTTTCTATTGTCCTTCTATTCTTTACTTGGTTTAGCTCTCCTTTAATTTTTATTATTTCTTTCCTTCTGCTGACTTTGGGTTTTGTCTGCTCTTCTTTTTCTAGTTCTTTAAAATGGGAAGTTAAGATGTTTACTTGTGAATTTTCTTGTTTCTTAAGAAAGACCTGTAGTGATATAAATTTCCCTCTTATTTCTGCTTTCGCTGTGTCCCAATAATTCTGATACGTTTTATTTTCATTGTCATTATTTTCTATATATTTTTTAATTTCATCTTTTATTTGTTCTTTTATCCAGTCCTTTTTTAATAAGCTGTTGTTTAATCTCCATGTGTATATGTTTCTTTCTGCTTTCCTTTTACAGTTGATCTCCAATTTCAAAGCTTTGTGGTCTGAGAATACACTTGGTATGATTTCGATCTTCTTGAATTTACTGTGGCTACTTTTGTGTTCCAGCATGTGGTCTATTCTTGAGAATGTTCCATCTGCACTAGAAAAGAAGGAATAGTCTCTTTTCGCTGGATGAAGTGTCCTGTAAATGTCAACTATGTCCAAATGCTCTAATGTGTTGTTTAGAGCTGTTATTTCCTTATTTATTTTCTGTTTGGATGATTTGTTCATGGTTGTTAGTGGGGTGTTCAAGTCTCCCACAATGGTTGTATATTCATCAGTTTCTCTTTTCAAATCTGTTAGTAGTTTCTTTGTATATTTTGGTGAATCCTTGTTCGGAGCATATATATATTAATTAGTGTAAAATCTTCTTGTTGTTGTATTGTGCCTTTTATCATTATGTAATGTCCATCCTTGTCTTTTACTATCTTTTTCAACCTGAAGTTTATTTCATTAGATATCAGTGTGGCCACTCCTGCTTTTCTCTGGTTACCGTATGCTTGAAGTATTGTTTCCCATCCTTTCCCTCTGAGTCTGTGTTTGTCCTTACAGCTGAGGTGTGTTTCTTGGAGACAGCATATGGATGGGTTCTGTTTTTCAATTCAGTCTGCTACTCTGTGTTTTTATTGGTGAGTTCAGTCCATTAACATTTAGAGTGATGATCGATATGTGAGGATTTCCTGTGGCCATTACTTATTTCTTTCTTTGTTTTTGTTTTATTTTTGTTTCTTTTTCATTGCCCCAACTTTGTTCCATTTTTCCTGATGTTTTGTTTCAGGTCGATGAGCCTCCTTCAGTATTTCTTGGAGTGCTGACCTTGTGCTGGCAAATTCCCTCAGCTTCTGTGTGTCTGAGAAGGTCTTTATTCCACCTTCATATCTGAAAGATAATTTTGCTGAATAATTTATTCTTGGCTGTAAGTTCCTCTCTTTTATATTTTTGAATATTGGATTCCACTCCCTCCTGGCTTGCAGAGTTTCTGCTGAGAAATCTGATGCCAGCATGATGGGTTTTCCTCTAAAGGTTATAGTTCTTTTTTCCCTGGATGCCTTGAAAATTGTGTCTTTGTTTTTAATTTTGGACATCTTTAGTACCGTATGTCTTGGAGAAGATCTGTTAGGGTCCAGGTATCTAGGGGACCTGTTTTGTTCTTGAATTTGGGGATTCAGATATTTCCATAGGTTTGGAAGGTTCTCATCTACTATTTGTTTGAGTATGTTCTCTGTAGAATGCTCTACCCCTTCTTCTATTCCTATTATCCTGATGTTGTTTTGTCTCATGGAGTCAGATAATTCTTGTAGAGTTCTTTCAGTCCTTTTGGTTCTGTATTTCCTCTCTTCCTCTTTCTGAGCTGTTTCCATGTTCTGATGTTCGATATCACTAATTCTTTCTTCCATCTGGTTGGCTCCGTTTCTTATGACAGTTATTTTGTTTCTCACTTCTTTTATTGTATTATTTATCTCTCGCATTTCCGTCTCAATCTTCCTTATGTTTTGAATTTCTTTGCTAAATTGCTCCCTTTGTTCATGGAGTTCCTTTTTTATGTCATTCATGTCCTTTTTAATGTTGTTTATCTCATCCATGGTGCTCTGCCAGTATGTTTTTATTTCTTTCACAGCCTTTAGAATGGCTACTTTAAATTCTCTGTCACTTAATTTAGAAACTTCTAGGTCTAAGAAGGTGTCTTAATAAATTTCCTCTTCTTTCTGAGGAGTTTTAGTTTTTAAGGAATTCATCCTGTCTGCTGGGTTCTTCCTCTTTGGCATGAGGGTGTTATGTTCAGCAGTACCCTGGAGCCCAGATTGGTACTTTTGTGGTGTCTTGCTATAGTGCAGACATGAAGTGGCACTGGGTGGGGGCAAGTTTTGGGAGAGAGAGGGGTTGTTTATTTCTTATTTCTGGTCTTTTGCTACGCTTGGAGGTGGTGTGCATCTATCATGGTCCCTCCGCTTCCTGTAGTTAGTTAGTTGGTTGGGGAGGTTGTAGGAAAGGGCAGAGGCCAACAAAAGGCACACTGGGGCAGCTCCACCTTCTGCCCTATGTTGGGGAAGCTGGGTGATGTGGGCCAAGGCTGCTCCTGCTGGCCAGGGCGAATCCTATCAATTCTGCCTTTCTTCCCAAGCCTGTTTCTGTGGCCAAATGTTGGGGCAGATTCTGCGGGCTCGCACTGCTTTTAGGACCCAGGGGCGCATGAGCAGGCATGCACACAAGTCTGAAGCTGTGGGTCTGACCCCACGGTAGGAAGGTAGCCGGCCTGCCTCCGCAGCGGGCCTGGAATGGGGGCCACAACCCCGCCCAGGAGCTGTGCACGCCATGCCGGCAGCCGGTCCACCTCCGAAGCGGGCCAGAATGGGAGCTGCAGCCCCGTCTGTGTAGGGGCTGTGCGCTGCCTCCACAGCAGTTGGCTTGTTCTCATGGCAGCTGGCTTGCCCCCGCAGCGGGACAGGACCAGGAACTGCAGCCCTGTGCAGGAGCCGCGCGTGCCTGCGCTGTGGGTCCCAAGGGAGCCTAGAACCAAGATGTCGTCTCTGCAGTTCAGAGTCCTCGCTCAGCCCTGCTACCACTCAAGAGTTCCAGAGGCTGGCTCCCAAGCTCTGTCCCCAGCTCGCCGCTCCAAATTCCAGCTCCCCAGCCTAGCTCCCACTGTTCTGCCGCTTTGCTAGGGCTTTTCCTCTTGTTGCCTCTTGGCTTCTCCCCTCCCATGTACTGCAGCCAGCCGTGCTTGGGTCCTGTTGTGATCTGTCTTTGCTCCCTCCCCTCTCTCCTGCTCGCCCCTTTCTCTCCAACCCTTAGGTGTTTACTTGTGATGCGTGGATGTCTCAGCTGCTGTTTTTTTGTCACCCCAGGTCCTCTTTCTTGGCTCCTGGGTGGCCGTTCAATTGTGTTTTCTGGGAGAGGCTTTAGGGACCTCTTCTCCAGTCGCCATCTTGTCCTCTTCCCCCGCCCCCCCTTGCAGCTATTTGTGTAATGAGTTTCTATTAGCTCTGTATGGAGAAGAACTTTGTTTGTTTAGTTTGTAACTGAGAAATCATATTAATAGTTTTATGATACAACTTTTTAACCCTTTTTTCATTGGCCTCGAGAATACTCACTGGTGGTACTTGCAGCTGCATCGTTTATCCCAAGATAACTCCCAATTACAGTCCTAACCTTACCTCCTAAGTTTTGTGCTTTGAAATTTACCAAATGAAAAATATGATTAAATACTGATTATTCTATATTTTTCTGTTACATTATGATTAGAAAGAAGTTCTGTTTAGAAATAACTCTAGGAACAGTTTTGATATTTTATTTTAACATTGAAAACCATGTTTATGTAAAATTAAATGAACATGTTAGTGAGCTGCACATTTTTCCCAAACAGAAAAAGGTTAAAATCAGTGATTTGGAAACAAGTAAAAGAAAGTGACCCAAGACTGATGGGTCACATTTGTCAAAGTGTTCACTTAAGCCACTGAGGAGATGACATCACTGAGGGAGTGTTATGGGTTAAGTTGTGCCCTTCCACTTTTCATGTGTCGTAGTCCTAACTTTCAGCACCTTGGTATTGTGTCTTTATTTGGAGCTAGATTCTTTACAGAAGTAATCAAGTTAAAATGAGACCATTAGGGTGGGCTCTAATGCAATGACTCATGTCCTTATAAAAAGATAACATTTAGACATAGAAATGATAGAGTAAGTAGGAAAGTAGACATGATCAGGAGAAGAAGTTGATCCAGTCCATTACCTGCAGCCTCTAAGTTAAGAAAACCAGATAATCAGATAAATAAAAGATGGGGAGGTGGGGAATTGAAGCAGGGCTGAGCATTAAAAGCCCCCATGCTATAGTCCCCATAAAGTCCCTAGTCTCCATTTTCCCAGTCCCTTAGTCTTAATCACTTTCTTAATCAGTTTTCCCTGGTCCTTAGCCTTAAACAATGGATTATTCTAAGCCTGACTCATAGGATGTCCCCTGCCTTCTGCTTTAGATAATTACCCTGAAATTTGTCATCCATGTCCCCATGCTTTCTGGTTTAATTACTATGTCCCAGGATTCTCTCCAGGCTATTCTGGACCCAGCTCCTGGGTTGAGGACTAAACCAGAATGACCAATTTGCCAAAGGAAAGACCTCAGGTTCCATGGAGCTTAATGGAATCGCCCATAACCATCATGCAGCCCACATAGCCCCTGGAATGATGCCAAGATTGCTCCCTAAGATTTTCTCTTAAAAACCCTCAAAGAGTGTAAGAAGCTGCTTCCCTCTTTTGGGTCAGCCCACTCCACATCTCAGAATGTACTTTCTTTACTAATAAACTCTTAACTATCTTATACTTTCACAAACCCAATCTCTTGACTGAATTCTTTCCTTCAAGGAGGCAAGAAATGAGGAAAATTAATGTTTCACAGTAATGGAAACATACATATGTAAGGGAGGAAAAATAATTTCTTTGTATCCTTCTAGGTTTTTGACTGAGACTCCCATGTAATAAAAAGTCATATTAATAGGAGAAAAACTAACAGAAGTTTAAGGACCTGTATACCTCCTGAATATATATATATGGAAGATACCCAGGAAAACGGATCAACACTGAAATGGCCCAAGCAATTTCCAGTTAAAGACAAAAGAAGATGTTAGGAATAGGGGAGTCAATTCTAGGAGGTTACCAGACAAAGTTCAGTAAAGAAGGGTACAGTTGTTATGTAGATTTAAATCCTTGCCTTCTTCATTGATAAGAGTTTCTAGAGATTTAGAGTCATTTTCCTCTTTCTGGTACTAAGAGGTAAACACCATTATAAATGAGGGTTTCCCTCATAAATGTAAATGTCTCTCTCTCATGAAAGGATAACTGTTACTTGGTTTTCAGAGCTTCTCCCATGTCTAGTGTTTATTAAAAATAACAAGCTGAAAATAATCCTTCTGTCAGTCATATTTTAAGGTGACATATTCTGCTCCCCTTCACATAGAAGGAATATGATATGAAGAGATGTGGGGAAAGACAGCCACCTATAAGCCCAAGGAGAGAGACCTGGAACATATTTTCCCCTCATAGCCTAAGAAGGAACCAACCTTGTTGACACCTTGATCTCAGACCTCTAGCCTCTAGAACTTTAAGACAAATTTCTGTTGTTTAAGCCATCCAGTTTGTGGTGATTTTTTTGAGGCAGCTATAACACAGTAATAGAGAAAGAAAGTATATAATGGAGAAAAGGGCAGAGGACTAAAGTTGAAAGCATAGGATCACTTCTACTGAGGATGAAAGAAGACAGGAAATAATAAAAAGCATAGGTGGAAGAAGGATAACAGTACTATCCTGTCATGAAAACTAAGGGAGGAGAGAATTACAAGAAAGGAGGTGGCAGATAACAGTAGCAAATACTACAGGAAATTTAAGTAGGACAGAGACTGAATGGTTTCACAATTAGAAGGCCCTGGAAGTCTTACCTGATGGTAATAGGTAGGTGATAGAGAATCCAGGTTTTGGAATGTTGATGAGGGAATGGGAGGTGAGGGACTAGAGACTATGGGGATACATTTGTACTTGAACATGTCTGAGGAGTGGTGCAGGTTGGCTACCTCAGAGTCTACTAGGAGGACTTAAAAAGAATTTCCAGTTTTCAACCCCAGAATTATATTCAGATTCACCAGGTCTGGGGTGGGGACTAGAAATCTGATTCCTTAAAAAGCACTCCAGGTGTTTCTTATACAGAGGAAGATTTGAGAACCACCTACTAGAATTTTTTTGAAGAAAATTGATAGTAAAGTGCAAGAGAGAGAAAGAAGGCTGTATTGATCAGGATGAGAGAAAATATTACACTAACAACCACCATATTGTTACTGGAGGATGGGTCTTTCTTGATGGGGTGTCCAGGTTCTTCGTATCTTGAGCAAAGAATTGAACGAGACACACACCAACGTGTAGAGGTGAAACCAAGAAGCAGTTTGTTAAAAGGAAAATAAGGTGAAGAAAATAGAGTTTATTAAAATGGAAAGAACACTCCAAAGAGGTAGGAGTGGGCCCAAGCTGGAGTGGCTCAAGGAACTCAAATGGCAAGAGGAAAGTACACTTCTAAGAGGTAGGAGTGGCCTTGAGCAGGAAACTGGCTCAAGAACCATGATTAATGAGGCTTTGGTAGTTTCCTTTTCTTTAGTTGTAAGGACTTATGCCTATCTGGGTGTGGAACCTGCTTGGTTGACATTTCAGATTGACAAGGCATCCATTATATCACCTTTTCTCACTGTGCATGTTCTTTCCTAGAATTCAGTCTGTTATAATAACATTAATGAACATCCAGGCATATGTATGGTATTATAAATAAGGTATTGTTGTGGGAAGATGACTGAACACCGAACACCGGGGACCTTGAAGAAAACCTTTTATTATGCATGTGGACTCAGAGGAGCCTGTCTCCAAATTCTGGGCTCCAAACAAGGGTGTAGCAAAGCTTTTATAGGTTGGGCTGCAGTGGTTGGCGGGCTTTACAGAAGCGGAACTAGCGGGGCGGGGTTGGTGGGCTTTGCAGAAGCGGAACAAGTGAGGCTGCTGATAGCGATAAGGGTCGTGACTACCGGGTTTTACAATGTGGAGGAGACCTGCTCTATTCTGGGACAGGGCCATCTGCTCGTCCTTTCTGTTACATTTCACCCCTTTGATGCTATTAGATGTTAGAGGCAGCTATAGCATCATGATAGAGGTCACTGTACTTAGCCTCATTCGTCTGTCCAAGGGAAAGGTTAAGCTCCAGCATAGTTGGTGCCCAGGGGACCCAAACTGCTTACAATTTTCCCCTTGGTTATGCCAGGTGCCCTTCAGTTTGGCTGTCCAATATGTCCAGAACTGCCAGGCACAGTGAGTTTTGGTCCCTGTTATACAGCTGTCGGCCATCAAAGTGCTATAGCTGAAGGAGGAAGTCCTAATATAGTAGCTCGTTTTTCCCCCTCCAACCCGGATGCGTTCCCCAGGGGTGTCGCAGTTGCATTGGGGAACAGAGATCTTGGTGGCAGTTGCCCAGCAAAACATATTAAGTAACCAAAAACTGACACTAAGCCAAGATAGGGCCCTTCAAGGGCTAGTCTTTGCCATAGTCCCCATTCCTTTGGAGTTGCTAGCATCAGGAGTGCTGTCAGGGTGATGGCAAGAATCCCTGCGCCTAACAGGAACCATCCGATACAATTGCCTGATAGATTCAATATAGAATGACTCCTGCTCTGCCATCTTCTCCTTCTCTTCCCTTACCCTACTGTCATTCAGTGTAGCCTGGGAAACTGCAAATGTAACCTGGGAAACTGACAACTTAACCTGGGAAACAATAACTTGGCTCGAGAGACTGAAACTTGCCCTAGCCCTTACCTTACCGTGGTACATAGAAACCTAGCCTTGACCAATCAGTAGTGACCACCTATACTCCCCTCTGCATTTTGCCTAACAACCTATTCCTCCCTCTGCATTGTGCCTAGCAACCCTTACCTATATGACTTCACTCCCAACGGTTGGAGCTGCTGCTCTCCCATTGTGAGGCAGCCTGGCAGCTTTTTCTCCAATAAAGCTTGTCACTACCACCTTGTGTTTTGGCTTGTGTCTATCATTGCCCATTGTCCATCTGGTTTGTCCAGGGGAGCTTGTCTTCATAGATTCACGGGGGTGCGAGGTGGGGGCATGTTAGGTACCAGTCTGTCGGCACAATCTGGGTGCTCCTTAAAGTCGGTGGCCTTCTTTACCCGGGAATGGTGGATCCATGGAGTGGTACCTGCAATCCTGAAAGCAGTGGGGGTAGTTAGAATGACTAGATAAGGCCCCATCCAGGAAGGCCGTAAAGTTTCCTTTTATTCTCTCCTAAGTCTTCAGGGGAAACACCTCTGGGCATGGGGTCTCTTGATTGACAAGTCTGATTGACAAGGGGCCTATTACATAATGGCTTCTGACTGCACATGTCCTTTCCCAGAGTTCAGTCTGTTATAATGACATTAATGAACTTCTGGGCATATGTATGACATTACAATGATGGTATAATGAGGCCCAGGTGAGATGAAGGTCATTGTAATTCTCACCACTCAGGCCTTAGGAACTGGTTCAAGCTGGTGGGCTTCTTGTGCCCTCTAACTTCCTTGTATTTGCCTGGAACTTCTTCCTGCGGCTGCCTAGCCTGGGGCAGGGATTACTAGTTAAAGGGTGGTATCAAAGCATTGACTATTCCAGCAGGGTGAGTCTCATGGGAGACGTCCTGAGATTTCCCTCTTCTATCTGCCTTTCTCACATTCTCTTGAGAGATGAGATCCCCACAAATCTTTATGGGAAGCTGAGGGGCTGAAGGTCTCATATTCTGTATCTGCTTCCTGCTGAAAATGGTCATTTCCCCTACCTATTGGGGATCCATGGAGCTCTCTCCCTATCTGATCTAAAGGGGGAAGGGGTCTTGAGATCTGTCATGTTGACTCCTTTGATCCAGATGGGCTAGAAGCCTTGCCAGGTGACATCTACATTCCAAAGGCCCCTAGATAAGGAGAACCAGACCCAGTTAGTAAATTCAAAAGCTTTGGCCCAAAATGTAGGCTTCAAAGCCATCACTGCAGGGTGACTACAGAAGATTTGTTTAGCCCTTTGGAGTATGCATGTTGCTGGTTTTGGCCTCCATTGGCCCCCCAGGTGCGACTGCCTATACAGGAATGGCTTGGGGATGATACAATTAACAAATACAGATTCACAGTCACAAGGATGATGAGTTAAAAATCTAGCATACTCAGCTAAGTAAAGTTTTATTATTACATATCACAAATTTAAAGATGACTAACCAGGGCTGGAAACAGACTTTTAGAAATACAATTAGCAAACACAAGTTACAAGTTTTTCTCTGAATGATTAACTCAAACTGGGGCAAAAGACATCTGGGAGATACAGGATGAAAGCCTATTGTTTTAGGTTTTAGGGTGATTGTCTAAAGTAGGAGGCAGGATGAAGACATTCCATGATTCAAGTTAGGAACAATCTGTTGTTTAAAATCAAGGAAAGCTGATTGAGAGGCTTTGGTAGTTTTATTTTCTTTAGTTCAGGCATTATCATTTTAATTAACCCTAACGGACTGTCTGGGGGGAATCTTGTTTTCATTTTTAGCTTCTCTAGAGAACGTTTTACTTGTAGCATTCCCCATCTTGGCTTCCTGGCTGTGTGTCCTAGTCCAGAGGCTCAACCCCCCCTTACTGGAGGTTTTCACTCAGGACCACCCTATTCCAGAGTCTCAACCCCCCTTACTGGAGTTTTCTTGCACTCAGGACTATCCTAGTTAGAGGTTCAATCCCCCTTACTGGAGGTTTCTCATGCTCTTAACTAGAACCAGGTGCCTCAGACACGTCTCATGCATACTCACCCACACAGCCTCTAAGATTACCCAACCACCAAGGAGATACTTAGTCGCCCCCCAGCGAGTTTTCTCTACCTTGGGCCATATCATTCCCCCCTGACAGTAACAGGGTCTCACATCTGTGAGACCAATTTGAGATGGGTTTACTCTGTTGTTGGAGGTAGATTCAAGCCTGAGGTCTCTGTTCAGACCTTGGTATCCAGCTAGCAAGAGACTCACAAGCAGGGGCACATTGGTTGCAGCAGCACGATATGATCCTTTTTCAAGAGTTCCTTTTGCATTACAACATAAAAACTTGCATACAAGGAATACCATCCTAGTTTCTTGATCCTTTAACAAAAGCAGTTCTAACTGCAAGACAGCATAAGAGTTCAAGAAAAAAGAAAGAAGAAAAAAGTTGAAAAACCATCCTAAATATATATAGAGAGAGACTGAGCAGTATTGTAACTGAGCACCAATTTTTCTGTTAGTTTATCCCAATTGACTACGCAGGCATTTTTGAGGGGCAAAACATTAGTGCAACTCACTCCAGAGAGCAAAATTGCTCGGCAGCTGCTTCTAGAGGCTGATCTTGCACTAAGATTTTTCCCAGGGCCAGGTAGACCCTGAGACTCCTATAGGCCAAAAGACTTATCGAGGGTTCCCAATGATACTCCTAGCTGGTTCAAACAGGCATTGGACAGAGCATGGAGAAAAGAACAATCCAGACAGTAGTGAAGGACATAGAAAACAAGACTGGCTGGACTAGACCCTAGGCAGAGATACTTTTCCCAGCGCTACTCGAGGATGGTGGTTTCCAGATAGTGGGGGTTGTACAGACAGTAGAAAAAATGCCCAGTGGAACAGAAAGAGTACACAAATAGGATGTTTAAGCTCTGGTTTGCAAAGGCAAAAGAGGGAAGGTTTATCCCTTTTCATATTGCTTTTGGGAAACTCACATAGAGGCCAAGGTGCTTAAAGGCAATTGTGCCCTGGCAACGTTTCTGGTCTACCCTCCTATCCCCACAGCATTGTCTACCAGGAGGGTTAGAGTGGGAAACAGGCACCTCAGGATATCCTGAGTAGGTGGGCAGAATAAAGAGCATGAGAAGGTGGTTCCCTCTGGGGGTCAGCCTACACCAAACGAAGGCCACTCACAGGAGCAAAAGGTCATCAGGTGATTGACCTTCACGGAGGGGTTTTGACCTTGGAGCTTTTTAAAGTTCTTAACCCCAGTAGAGGATTCTGAACCCATGTTGTCATTTGGGTTGTGCCTTAGTTCACCGGTTTGGTGCAGACACGGACAAGGGTGGGATCTTTTTTCAGATGCCCGCCTGGCCGCTCCCCTCGCAGGGATTTAGGTGCCTCTTTACTTTGGCTGGTCGGTATAAACTCCCGACTCAGATCAGGTGAAACCTGATGCTGCCCTAAGCCATATGAGGTCACCACAGAACTCCAGGTTGAGGCCCACTCGGACTCCATAGCTATTGTTGTGGAAACACACAATGGATCAGTGGACACAAGCCACCACCATCTGCAGTCACTCACGCATTCATCCAGACATTCAGAGTTTAATAGAACATTCCTGCCTGTGGGTCTGTCCCTACCTGGAGGCTTAAAAAGCCTTGAAAGGTGATCAGTCTCTCCTTCCACCCAGAGGGGTGGGCACCTGGTCCCCAGAGCACTGACCAGACCTGAAGTGTTGATGTCTTCCTGAACTGGTTTGTTCGCAGTCCCCAGCAGCCTGGGTGTATGGGGTCTCAGCAGGGTCTTCCGTTGGCCCTTTGACCGATAAGGACCCAAAATAGCCGGGGCACACGCTCCCTTCCATCACAGGACCCACAGAGCCCTTCTGGATCCTCACAATGGAGGCAACTGCTTGCTTGGGTGAGTCGTTGGTTCCCAGTCAGGGAACCAGAATGTTGCGGGAAGACGACTGATACCGAACACCGGGGACCTTGAAGAAAACATTTTATTATTCATGCGGACCCAGAGGAGCCTGTCTCCAAATTCTGGGCTCCAAACAAGGGCATAGCAAAACTTTTATAGGTTGGGCTGCAGTGGCTGGCAGGCTTTACAGAACAGAACAAGCGAGGCTGCTGATAGCAATAAGGGTCGCAACTACCGGGTTTTGCAATGCGGAGGAAACCTGCTCTATTCTGGGACCGGAACATCTGCTCGTCATTTCTGTTACAGTATAATGAAACTTAGGTGGAATGAAGGTCATTGTAACCCTTCCTGTGCAGGCGTTAGGAACTGGCTTAGACTCAAGGGTTTTTTGTGTCCTATAACTTCCTTGTATTAGTTGATTTTTGCCTGGAACTTCTGTGGTTGCCTAGCCCAGGGCAAGGATTATTAGTAAAAGAATGATATCAGGGTGATGACTACCGCAGCATGGCAAGTTCTATGGGAGGGGTCCCAAGATCTCCCCTATTCTGTCTGCCTTCCTGAACTTTTCTCTTGATACTGATCCCTGCAAATCTCTATGGGAAGTTGAGGAACTTGAGATCTCATCTTCTGTATCTGCTTCCTGCTGAGGATGGTCGTTGTTCCTACCTATTGGGGATCCACAGACCTCTCACCCTATCTGATCTAAAAGGGGAATGGGTCCCGAGATTCATGTAGGAGACTATGTTTACTTCTTCAGTCAGGATGGGATGGAAGCCTTGCTGGGGTATCACTTGTATCCCAAAAACTCCTAGATGAGGAGAAATTAATTCAGTTAGTAGTTTTAAAAACATTGGCCCAGGAAACAGGCCGCAAAGCCCCTGTCACTGGATGTTTATGTGAAGGAAAGTCTGTATAGCCCGCAGACTGTTGACTTGTGTCCTAGCTGGTTATTCAGGGGACATCACCTATCCAGGGTCTGGAATGGCCTGGAGGGGATGCTGACTCACAGTGATTGAAATTGGCAAATTGGGGACATAAGGTACAAGTTTTGGGGTAATTATCTATGGCAAGGTGCAGGGGCATTCTTATGACTCAGGCTAGGGACAATCTATTGCTCAAGGTTAGGAGCCATGTACAGTTGATCAAGAACAAGTACATGATTAAGACTAGGAATAAGGAGAAACTGAAAGCTGAAGAACTAGGCAAAAGGAGACTAGTAATTCCTATAGAGTGTGTGTGTGTGTGTGTGTGTGTGTGTGTGTCCTTCTTTTGGCCCATATCAATATCTATATTTTTGACCCATTTCTCAGTAAGAAATGCTGATTTTTCACTCATACTGATATCAGGGGGAGAGGTCTTGTTTAACCCAGGCTGAAAAGGCTTCAATTCTTTTGCTGCTGTGTCTTCTGGAACACGAGTTCTCCTTAGTTGTTGCTTTAGGGAAAAAGTACTTGGCAAGTTCACACCTGCTTTTAAAACTTCTGTCTCAGAATGACATGTTACTTTCACTCACAATTCATTGGCCAGAACTAGTCACATGAATCTACCTAACTGCAAGGGAGTGAAAAGTGCCAATTTTATACACATGGGAGGAGAAAAGAACTGGATGTTAGTGAGGAGGAGGGTGAGAAAATCAAGAATTAACAGAGGAATGTCCTAGAAGAAAGATGAGCACAAAAGCACTTATTGGCAATGGTGGTGGTGGTGTTTCACTTTGGAAAGGAGGGATGCATTTCTCCATAAAGAGTCAAATGTGAACAAAAGAGAGGGAATGAAACTTTTGAGATTTTGTAGGGCACAAAATTTCTCATCATCACTATTAGCAGCATTATTCTGAGACTTGACCTGTCCTTCATTTCTACTTTTCAGATTTCTATTTACAATTCTTTCATGAGAGTTCAGACATTTTCAGCAATTCCAATATTACCACAAGATGATTAGTCAACAGGACTGAATTAGCAAGGCATTCAAGAGTCAACTGTATCTCTCCCATCTTAAAGGTGAAGGTCAGAATTGAATCAAAACAGATACTCCAGGGTCCTCTGTGGATTGGCAGTTTGATGTTTTCCTCTGTGTGCTGCATTTTCCTGTGCAGGTTCTCAAACTGTGATTTGTCTTGGCCATGGTCATAGCTTTACAATTTGAATAGTGAACTATCTTACTGGATTTGGGAAATGAAAATGCAATTGCTTCCACCATACTTACAATTCAATGTCATGAGAAACAAGATTATTTATCTACAAGAGATTTTGAGGTAGGACTATACTAAACTGACTCAAGTAAATGAAATAGGATTTTTTCCTATTTTTAAAAGCTCACACCAGAGGCTGTTTTCCCAGTCACTTCTGTCTTTTCTTATGGCTAGCCTAGTTCCTTCATTTTACACTTGAGATGTTTATCCTCTTGTTTTGCTTTCTATGGACATGGAGAACAACTGTACAAGCCCTTATATTTTTCTGGAGGGCTGTCCAGAAAAAAATATTCAACCATAAATACCTCTATTTTTCATATTACATGGCGGGATACTTTTTGGACACCACCTGTGCCTTAAGACTGTTGACTGTAAAAATGTCAACCAGATATTTCTATAGCAAAAATGGATTTATTTGGTAACAACAAGGACTTGCAATCTGGTACACGCAACCATGGCGATCCAAGTGCAAGTCCACTAAAACAAAAGAAAGGAACTTCTTTTATAGAGAGGAGGAGGAAGTTTGGAGGGCTATTTTACTGTTGTACTTCATGTAGGGCATGAGAGCTCCCCCTTCTGGCCTATCTACTTCACTTTAAATGAGGTTTCTGTTTATTACTTTTTAATAGAAGACCATTATTATATTGTACCACAGTTTTAATTTCAAACTCAAAATATCTTTTCTCTTTCCCACAAATATGTTAAGTAGATAATATGTACCAGTCACTTGGGCTATAAAATTAATAACTTAATAAATCACTCCTTTCTTTCAAAAAACTTAGAAGGGAGGAAAATAATTTTTCCATCTAACCCTCTAGGTTCTTAGCTGAGATTCTGTCCCTATAGGAAAAGATAGATTAACAGGAGAAAAACAAACAGAAGTTTAATGACCTATATACCTCCTGTACATATGGAAGAGACCCAGGAGAACTGAGTAACTCACTGAAATAGCCCAAGCTATCACATTAAATACTCTTCAGCTAAAGACAAAAAAAAGAGGTTGGAGGGAGGGAGGTCAGTTTCAGGAGGTATTTGGGCAAAGCACAGTATACAAGGGTATAGTTATTATGCAGATTTAGATCATTGCCTTCTAGAGATAGAGTGATCCTCCTCTTCCTGGTAACTGGGAGAAAGACACCCTTACAAATGGAGATTTCACTTGTAAATGTAAATGTCTCTTACCAAAGGGAAACTTCTGGTCTATTTTACATAAAAATAAGTAGCAATCCTTCTGCCTTGCAAATTGGTGCATCCACTATGAAAAACAGTGTGGAAGTCTTTTAAAATATTAAAAATAGAACTACCATATGGTCATAATCCCACTTCTCAAGAAGTACAAAGAAATCCAAAACATGAATTCAGAAAGATATATGCATCCCTATGTTCATCGCAGTGTTATTTACAATAGCCATGATAAGGAAAAAACCTAAGTGCCCATCAAGAAACAATTGGATAAAAAAGTGGCACATATATGCAATGTAATAATACTTGGCCATTAGAAAGAATGAAATCTTGCTATTTGGACAACATAGGTAGACCTAGAGGGTATTGTGCTAAGTGAAATAAGTCAGGCAGAGAAAGACATACATATGATTTCACTTATATGTGGAATCTAAAGAACGGAATTAAACAAACAAATAAAGCAAATAGACTCAGATACAGAGAACAAACTGATGGTTGCTTGATGGAAGGGGTTTCAGGGTCTGGGTGAAAAAAAGTGAAGGCATTGAGAAGTGCAAATTGACAGTTACAAAATAGTCATAGGAATGTAAAGTATACCATAGGGAAAACAGTCAATAATATTGTAATAACTGTGTATAGTGTCAAGTGGGTACTAGACTAATCAGGGGGATCACCTCATAAATTAGCATAAGAAATTCAACTTCATAAGTTATATAAATGTCTAACCATTGTGCTTACATAAGAATCTAATATAATATTAAATGTCAATTATAATTGAAAAATAAAAATACTATATGCAAGAGCAAAAGTAAAATATACAAATTACCTAGAAAAGAAAAAGATAATCCTCTGTTATAAACGGCATATTTTGGGATGACATACGTGCTTCCTTTTGTGGGCAAAGAAAGAGGTTCTGTAGAAAGTACCATATTTTGCTGTGTATAATGTATACTCATGTTTTTGGCCCAAACTTGCAGAGAAATAATTTTTGTTTAAAATATTTAGTTCAAATGCTTATTTGTTTACATTTAAATACCGGTTTTATGTCTTATAAAGAAATTTTAGCATTTATGTTTTTAAAATTTTATGGTACAAGAAATTTCATGTAACAAATGATTACAAAACACAAGAACAGATATAAGGTACAAGAAATTTTATAAATTATTTTAATATAAAAAATGAGCATTGTATCCCAACGTATTATTTTGCATATAGACATCATTATTGATTTCTAGAGCTACACTTTTAACTCATAAGCATAAATAAAAGAATCAAAAACATTCACATAGGTACAGAATTAGTACTACCCATGTATAATGCACATCCTTATTTTTCCCTCACAAATTTGGGCAAAAAAATGAACATTATACATGACCAAAAAACAGTAACCTCACAGGGTTAGCTAATTATGAATTACTAACTGCACAGTTCACGATGAGTAGTCATGTTCCAGGCATAAAACTTTTTAGTAAAATGCTTATATTTGTCTTAAGCAAGGTCTGTCCATTGTTTCAATGCATCAGAGTAAGTGGTTCTCATTCTTTCACTACTTGTGTACCCCTTTTAAACCCATTTCTATAAACTGTATCCCTTGTTTTTAAAAGAGCAGTTTATTTATTTATTTATTTATTTATTTATTTATTTATTTATTTATTTATTTATTTATTTATTTATTGTTTTGGTTGGTTCCCTGGGCAGGGATTGAACCCAGGCCATAGCAGTGAGGGCGCCAAAGCCTAGCCACTACACCACCAGGAAACTCTCCTGAAACAGCAGTTTTAAAATACTGACACTTTTGTTCAGTGTCTGTCTTAATGTAAAACTGGAAATGAAGTAATAAGTTAGGAAAGAAAAATTATTACACTAAAAGTACAAACCAAAGATTTAATTTTACCACATTTGTAAGAGTGAAATATTGGTAATGATGATCAATTATTTAACAAACTTTTCATTTATTATCAATAAGAATATTTATTGGTGTTATCTGAAAAGTCTGCAATAATTGCTATACAGATCACTAGCTGATTAAAACATTGTGAGATCATTGAGCTTGGTTTGATGACCTTAGTTTCTTGAAATCAGGCTCAAAAGATGCAAGATATGGTCTTAAATCTGGACTTGCATTAAGCTTGTTGTGGTACTTATGTTTTTTGTTTTTTTTTAATTCATCTTTATTGTTAGACTTATTGGGGTGACATCTGTTAGCAAGGATTACATAGGTTTCAGGCATACAATTCTACACTGCATTGTCAACTTGATGTATAATAAGTTCACCACCTAATGTGACTTCTCTTTCCATTACCTTATATTTAGCTTCTCCCCCACCTCTCCCACCCCCTCCCCTTTCTCCCCTCCCTAACCCACTCATCGCCAAATAAACATTAAACTATTGATTGTGTCCATGGGTTATTTGTTTGTTCAATTCTTTTTTTCTTTGCTTTCAGTTTTATATTCCGCATATGAGTGAAATCATGCAGTTCTTTGTTTTTTCTGTCTGGCTTATTTCACTTAGCATGATGATCACCAGGTCCATCCATTTTGTTTCAAATGGCAATATTTCATCTTTTCTTATAGCTGAGTAATATTCCATTGTGTATATGTACCACAGCTTCTTTATCCAGTCATCTGTCGCAGGGACCTTTGGTTGTTTCCATGTTTTGGCCACTGTGAACAGTGCTGCGATGAACATTGGGGTACATAAGTCTTTGCGGACAAAGGTTTTCAAGTTCTTTGGGTAGATCCC
>PVJL010015035.1:0-25773 GCA_004026885.1 Lyroderma lyra | reverse complement strand
GGTGACATCCCGCCTCCCCGGTGACATCCCACCTCCCCGGTGACATCCCGCCTCCCCGGGTGACATCCCGCCTCCCCGGTGACATCCCGCCTCCCCGGGTGCCATCCCATCCGCATTTGTGAGTGGCCGGCCCGCCAGCAGCTCGGCTGAGGGCTGGGTTTCCTGGGCTTCCGCTGGCTAACGTCTCAGCCGTGTCGGGCTCCGGCGTATAGAACCTTCCTCAGGAAACCACAGCAGTGACCCTCGAAACGCTCGGGGCCCTTGGGAGTTCGTCACCCAGAAGTTTTAAGCCCTCAGCTTTCTCTTAGGTGCTGGCCTCTCCTGCCTTGTGAAACCACACAGCAGTTGGAGATGCTAATCTCGCAACACCAAGTCGCTTTGGCACCCACAGTCAGAGGTCACCTAGGGTCACAATGGCCTGTCTGTGGTGGAAAGTTTCAAGCAACTGCAGTTGCTTTTGTCATCTGCCAGTTGACTGGGAGAGAGCGCCTCGAAAGCCAACAGGAAGGCGGTTTGCTGAAGCACGTTAAAAATACGTTTATCTGGGGGTGCTTGTTTGTGGTCTGAGAAAGAGGTGTGACAAGGGTCTAGAGCTGAGGTGTCCAAGCTGGTGGCTTCCCTGGGACACACTGGAAGCAGAATTGTCTTGGGCCATACGTAAAATACACTAATGATAGCTGATGAGCTAAAACCAAACCAAACAACCAAACAAAAACAGTTTGTGCACAGTTTTCGTAATGCTTTAAGAAAGCGTACGAGTGTGTGCTGGGCTGCATTCAGAGCCGTCCTGGGCCGTGGGGACACGCTTGACCCAGAGGCCGCACGGAGGCGGGGCAGAACTAGGAGGACTTCCACCTTCGCCAAAGCAGTCATCTGGGCACCTCGCCTTCCTGGTTCTTGCCCCGCTTCCCTTACTCCTTACAATCTCCCACCGCTGCCCCCAAACTGATCCCAGCTCGGCCTCTCCATCTAGTGTCTCATTCCTCTCCAGGCCGCAGGCCTCCACTAGGCACGCCACGCTGGTGAGGCCAGCAGCTTGGAAAAGCTCTCTCTTGGTGGGAAGTGACAAGGCCCACGCCTTCAGAAGCCTCTACCTGCCGTGCTGTGCTCAGCTGCTAACAACCGTGAGCTCACGTAGCATCGTTGGGTCATGTGAACGGGCTGGCTGGATGTCTGGAATCCAGATGCTTCCTCCTCGGCTGTAAGAACTCTAGACTGGGGAACGGCCAGCAAGGTGAGAAAGACACGCCGGTTCTTGTTCGTGCACTCCAGCTCCAAGTGTTCCAAGCAGCCACTGTGTCCTTTCTCAGAGGGCCATCCTCAGTGTCCTGAACGACTTGGCCAGTTTACAAAGGGCAATGATGGGAATTTGCATCTTCCCAGGGATGACAGCCCTGGGAGGGAATGACAGGTGGGAGGAGACTATAAACCTGCCAGCTCCTCGAACCCCTAATCAGGACCACAGTGAGGGTCACACGCCACCGGTCCCGTCCCGGGGGCTTTGCACAATGCCACACTCTTATCTGGCAGCCTTCCCCTCAGCCGCCAAATGCCCAACCCCCCTACTGGTTTTTCCCAGGAACATTCCTGAAACAATCACTCAGGGTCTGCTTCTGGGGAATCTAACCGAAGACACAAGACAAGGTGCAAGAGGACATGTTTGCTGTGAGACGCAGAACCAGCCCTTAGCTCAGATGGCTTCTCATCTCTTTCAAGTGCCTCTTAGGTCATCTCATCAAGATCCTTGGCGTGAAAGAATCTACCGTGCTTCTGCACAAAGCTAACAGACAACTGTTTTCTCACTCCACGGAATCTTCTGGAACCTCAGAACTCCAAGTCAGCACCAGGGCCCTGGAGGAAATTCCGCTTCCTCAGTCATAATTCAGGGTCCCTAGGCCATGGCCA
This sequence comes from Lyroderma lyra, assembly GCA_004026885.1. Classification (NCBI taxonomy): domain Eukaryota; kingdom Metazoa; phylum Chordata; class Mammalia; order Chiroptera; family Megadermatidae; genus Lyroderma; species Lyroderma lyra. The sequence goes on along the minus strand of PVJL010015035.1, from coordinate 23,868 downwards.
CAGCTTCCGGCCACACAGTCACCTTGTGTTCTCCCCTCCCTCTAGCCCAACACAAGTCAAAGCCAACAGGGACCTTCCATGGCATTCACCAACTTTGGAAAACTTTGCAAAAGTGGTTTTAGCTCCTTTCTTATTGTCTCCCCGAGTCTGGTATTTCCTGGAAGGAGGACTGTAGGCTCATTGACCCTTGGGAAATCCAGCAGGAAGTGAGTCCCGGAGCTGGAGAAAGCCATGCAGAAACCCCCCTCCCACCTCCCTCCGAGCCCTCGGCCGAGTGGGCAGCGGTGGGCACGGGGCAATGAGGAAAGCAAGTGGCGCAGGCCGGGAGAACCACAGGTCCACAAGCGACCTTCCTCCCTTCCCAGGAACTCCAAGAGCGTCTAGTGCAGAAGCAACATCAACAGTAGTTTCCCCAAGACGTGCACCCGGGAAACCTCCCACAGAACTGGGGCTTGTTGTAACCACTGTGGCTTGTGGCCGTCCCTGGAAGAATTCTGAAGAGCCCAGCTTGGCTTGGAGGCCTGTGGGCAAATCGTCTGAAGTCCTGGGGTTGTTCCATCTTGATACAAAGGAAACAGGAAGCGGTTGGGACAGTTCTCCAAGTCCCAGTTCTTGTTCTTAGCTTCACCTGTCAAAACCCGGTGGCCTTGTCATGGTGGCCTGGAACCTGGATAATCATGGAAAGTTCTGTACCTAGAAAGGATGCATCCTAGGTTTGTCAGGGGAAGGAGAGAGGTAGAATGAAGGAGAAAAAAAAATATGGCCGCAGGCAGCACCAAAATGTGCCTTGTGTTGGTCGTGCGTTATTCAAGCTGTGCCAGGTATGCCCCTCATGGCCTGGCTTTTCCTCTCGACCCACAGATTGGAGGGGGCCCAGGGAGACACGTCCACCCTCGGCAGGAGCGTTTGGGTTGCCAGAGGCATTGTCTCAGGTTCCAAGCTCAGAGTTCGGGCAGCCCAGGTACAGCAAACAGTGATCTGGGCTTTCTCCATTCCTGCCAATCAGAGCGAGTGACTTCTGACTTGCAAAGGTGTTTTAATTCATTTTAGATTAAAAAAAAGAAAAAAGAGGAAGGGGGTTAACATTAGAACCTGCTGTATGAAAGCAAACTGATTTCTGAGAGGTCAGGAGCTACTGCTGCAGGCAAGACCCGCCCCCCACCACCCCGAAGTAAAAGCAAGCAGATGCATAATAAGTGCTACCTGGGCTCGGCACCAGTACCTGAAAGGCAGTGTATTCCAAACGGAGATGGAGAAGGATCAGGGGAAAGCCTAGAGGCAAATGTGTAATAAAGCCCCCTGGTGGGCTTCACAGAAGAGATGCAGTAGGGTTTTATTTCGAGAAAACGTTACATGCCTTGGACAAGGAAGTGCCGCCATTATCCTTAGAGTCTAAGAGAGATGAAGATAAGAGGACAGAGCAACAGTGGCTGTAAAACTTCACACTCCTCCCACCACAGGCTTCTATTTCTAGCACCCTCCTGCATCTAGGTTGGGCCAATAGCATGTGTATCGAATTAGTATTTGTCACTCTGAGCCACTGCAGTTAAGAAGAAGGTGTAGCTTATCTATCCTCAGTTTCTCTTTCCGTGGCTGGGTACTAAGTAAGGCCTTCCGGTTCCTATGGGATAGCAAAGCCGGGCGTGTAAGGTGCCTCAATCCTCAAGTCACCTCATTGAGGAACGCTGTGTGCCCATCAGTACCTGCATGAGACTGTTCTGCTAATGAGAAATAAACTGCCGTGTTAAGTCACTAAAGTTAGGGTGTCTTTGTTACAGCAGCTAGTGTCACCCTAACGAATGCAGCTGGTCTCTGAAATAATCCACAGTATTACCGAAATAAAAGGGTACATTGTATTCTATTACTACCACTTCATTTGAGAAAAGATTTTAAAAAATGAGAAAGGAGATTAACTCCAAAGAAGTCACTCCTCAACCTTTCTTAAGCTGTTGGAGAATATTCACAACTCATGTAAAAATGCACAATAATAATGTCAATACATAATACCTGTGCCTCCTAGATTCGCACCCCCCCCCATTTGCATTTTAATTTCCTTGAATTGGCTCATGACACATTCTTCTGTGGGATTCAACATTTTGCAACAAATACGACTTCCCCCTCTCTCGGCACCTCGTACCCCTCCCGCTCCCCACCCCACGGAGCTCAGCTCTGGCACAATGGTTTCCCCAAGCCACACGTTTCCGTGAGCTGAGTGTAGTCCTGCGGTCACACTTGCATTCCCACCCAGGCCCCCGACTTGGGTGCTCCTCCAGCTACGGGAATCCTCCCTTACACCTCCAGAAAAGACGAAAATGCACCCCCAAGTCTGTCAGTAGAAAGGTTATGCCCAGAATGTGACTGCTCTTGCACTTCCTTTTTCTTTTCTGAAGGTGCAGGAAGAGCGATGACTTTCAAACAGTGCATGTCCCCTGAGAAATGGAAGCAAATCTGTGCCGTTTTCTTCTTTCGGCACAACTGGTTGGGGTCCCAGATCTGCAGAGTTCCCGCGGTAGCCTTTCCGGGGGACCTGCATGGACCGGCTTCTGCGCGGCCCGAGGAGAAAATCAAGGCGTTTCACAGCAGAGAAAATCGAGAGCATTTCAGAGAAGGAAAGGACATGTCAGTCATGGTTTCCAACCCTCTCGTTTTACCACGGAGGTCCAGAGAAGTCGTTTCCCTTGTCCGAGTCATGCTACTACCCAGTGGCTTCCGGAAAATTAAGCTGTGTCCAACCCTAACAGCTCGTGCCGCACGGCGCTTCAAGCACGAGACCTTCCTGGATCATCACCTCAGCCACTGGGCAGTGACAGAATCACCTCCGTCAGAGACGTGAGGGGACACAGGGGTGCCAAGAAGAATACCAGGTCATCGATGTAGCACCTCACCATTATATGCATGTCCCCAAGTCCACCCAGTGCCAACGCCGGTGACTAAGGTGGATGAGGACACACAGTCATATTTTTATTTAACAGAAATTGCTGTACTGGAAGCGATGTGTGACCGGAATCAATTCAGGACATCGAGGCGGCCATGACAGTGCAACTAAAGACACTCACGAAAGAGACTTCCAGAGCTGCTTCAGCGAGTGGCCAGAATGACGGGGTACGTGTGTCCGAAGCGAGGGGGTTATTTTGAGGGGGATTCATGGCAATGGGTCTTTTACTGTAATGATTTTTTAAAAATATTCACCATATATTTTTTATCACACCTCATGTAAGACTCTTGTTTTTTTGAAAAACTCACGTGAATTCTCCTTCCATGAGTAACCTGAGATTGCAGGTAAAATTGAGTAGTAGAGGAAGACCGGGAACCAGGAGAAGTAGGGTTTGGTCCTGAATTTACTACTTAGTAACTGCAACCCTTGAGAAGTCCATTTATCTCTGGCCTTTCGCTTTTATTACACACACACACACACTCTCCACACATTAATTTATCTCGTTTTTGGTTTCCATCTTTGAAATAAGAAGAGTGGAATAAATGATCTCTAAGGTCTTTAACCGTTCTGGCACAGTATACGTTCAAAATGTTGTTACTTCATTTTAGATAATACTTAATGATAATACTTACATGCTGGTCACTCGGGTAGGCACTGGGGTGAAGACAGGTAAGTTTCAATGCCCCTCCAAGTAGCCAACAGACTCGCTACGGAATCAAGTGGAATAACAATTAGAGTTCAGCGGGAGGTGTGCGGTCACTGAGGTGTGCGTGGGAGGCTGTGGGCACAGACGGAGGGCACTGTGGCCCTTCTGGCCTGCTCCTGATCTCTCTCCACTGAAGAGGATCAGAACATCCCACCCAAAATATTGATTGTTGTGCACTGAAAGCACTTGAGAAACAGCAGCCACAAGAAGGGCTCTCCTATCTCCCTCTTTCTACCTTAAAGGACACACATTTCCCATGAGAGAGGTGCCCTCTCTATACTAGAAAGAGGTGACTACTCTTGTCACCCAGCATGGGGAGTGGACACCAATGAATCTGTACAAACGAACCTACTGAAATAACCCTTTCCCCCCTATACAAGGGCTGTCTGGGAAGTATCCAGTTATGTAATAGGAAAAACAGAGGCTTTGATGGCAGGTGTCACTTTTGCATAATTTACTGCCCCAGCCCAGATCCCTCCCCCGTCTTTCTTTCTCGTATTGTCACATCTCCACCATTTACTCTCTGTAGCAATGGTATATGAGGTCTCAGGCCTAGCCGCTTCTTTGGATCGTCACTACTTTTCGGTGAGGGCTCCTGTGTCATGTAAATATGTTAACGTCAAAGACAAGTTGGCTGCTTTTCTCCTGTTCGTCTGTCTTTTGTCAGGCCCAGCCACAGAACAGAAGAGGGAAGAGAAAAGGTCTTTCCTCCCTTCTTCTGCTCTTTGCGCTTCCCTGGGAGGCTGGTCCACAGGGACCACAGCAGTATTTCCTGGGCCCTCTGGCATCTCGTTGGCTTTCATCAATAAGGACCCTTTCAGGAGACCAGAGGGACAGGGGCAGGGAGCTCAGGGTATTTACTTCCCTCGCTGGAAGGACAACCCAATCAAAAGTCATCACTCATCCTCAACTGACCTGCTCCCTCCCACGCCTTCTCCCTTCTGACCTAGACTTGGCGGCAGCTTTGTGGGTGCTACTGGCCTCGTTTCTACATCAGTTCTTGTGGTTCTGCTTAAATCCACCCACAATTTCGTAAGTCGTCCATTATAAATAAGTCCCCCCAAATTTAGACTGATCAGAGGGTGCCATCTGTTTCCTGTTGGGACCCTGGCTCCTACAGGCATGAACCCCACTTCCGAGATGTATGTGCTTTGGAGGTAGTCAGGGGAATAGTAAGATGAAGAGAGAGAAGGGGCCAGACAGGAGAACAAAAAAGTACCCTAGCGAGAAAGAAAGCGAAGTATTGAAAGAGTTCTTGCAACTAGCCAGCTAAAGCAGTGATGAGAGGGAGAATTTAAGCAAGCACAACGTGACAGGAGCACCGATGGGGCAAGGTGCAATGTCCAAGGTACCGGGAGGGAAGAACTGGTGAGGAGAGGGGAGTAAATGACGAGGCTGGAGGGGGAGGAAAAGGTGAGGTCATGAAAGATTCTGTCTGTTGCTTGTGGACCCTGAGAAGGAATTTATCTGCTGAGATGAACCCCCTATGGTCAACTGAGGGTCCACCTTTCATAAATAATAAAGAGCCTAGCGGCCATTTGCTGGCAGGGGACCCCCGGGTACTCTGTGCCCAGGAAGAATCTTGACTGAACCCTTGGCTTCGCACTCTGTGTCCTGCTCCTTCCACACTTGAACCAAGCTCTGCAGGGAAGCCCTGGTTTCACCTTTCCACCAATTGGCTGAGTGAGACCTGCCCCATCCAATCAGAATGGCTCTCTAACAACCAATCAGGATGCACCATACCAACCAATCAGGGCTTCACGATTCAGACCAGTCAGACCAATATGAATTTGGATGCCTCATTTCCATAGAAAGGATTGTGAACATTCTGTTTCCCCTGAAGGCTGCATTGTCCCAGTTTGCAGACTGCTGTTTCACCTGAATCCAGTCTCTCCTTGCCCACTCCTCTTTGGAATATTGGATTACATGCTAATGAGTTTGGATGCTATTGAAATATTGAAAGATTTCTTTTTTCAGCAAAAGGGTAATATGATCAGGTTTGTATTTAGGAAGACCAGTCTGGTGAGTGGTGTGGAAGAAAGCAGGATGGAAGCAGGAAGAGTGGTTGGCAGGTTTATTTAATGACCGAGGCAAGAGTCGATGGCAGTGGGGTAGGAGAGGGTGCGTATGAGAATTCTGGAGGAATCGTGAGAATTTTGTGGGGATCTGCTTAGGGTGGTGAGTCTAGAATGATTCCCAAGCTTTGAGGGTGTCGCAGATTGATAGATGAAGGAATAATTTTGTCAACAGAGGAAATCCCAAAGGGAGATCCAAATTCAAGTCACTCCTCATCTTTTTCAGTGTACTAATGAATTCCCTCTGATGATTAGCTTTTGTCCCATATTTAGCTTGTATGCTGTTCTTCCATCAGTGGCTTCTGGCTTTATTACCCAGCTAATGGGGATCATCTCCGTTCCTCTCTCATATTTAAGAATGGATGAGTGGATACATTGTTCCAGGCACAAGAAAACTATTCAATAAAGGTTATTATCCAAACCAACGTGTGTAAATTCAATCCAAAAAAATCTTAACTTATTTTCTCACTTAACAAATACTTTTTGAGTGGCTACTTTGTGCTTACCACTGTTTATTCTTTCTGTGGACAACTGTAAAAAAACTGTGAGAAAGGCTTATACTATTAAAATAACTTTTACTTTCTCCTTTCTCATTGTATTTTTTCTCCTCTCTCTCTTTCTCTCTCTCTCTTTCTCCCCCCCCTCTCTCTTTCTCCCTCTCTCTCTCTCTCTCTTTCTCCCTCTCTCTCTCAACTTTCCTTTCCCAATATGTATATAGCCTTCCATTTCCAGGAGGAAAAAAGTCCAGAAAGCTAAATTTTCAGAGGGAAAGCAAAAGCTTGCCTGAATGATTGATTCATAGCTTTCTAATGCACCCAGGATAGTAAGGACATTTATAGATTTCATGAGCTGTTTAATATCTATTTGTGGAGCAGCGCCATGTGCAATCATCTTGGACTCATTATGTCTCTTCGGCTGCCCAATGAGTCATAATGAGCCTCTGAAAATGTAAAATAATGGGCTAGAACTAGAGGGAATGAAGTAACAGCCAAAGTAAGATATGAAATTATTCTTACATGCCGTCTGTAAGAACAATTTAGATAGGGAAGGGATGGAAGGCCTCTTGTTACACACACACATGCACACACAAACGTTAAAGAGAGCTTGCAGGAAAGGGGGAGCTAAGACCCTAAGACCCCCGCCGCAAGACCAAGAGCCTTAAAAGTGACGAGTTGCTGGATCTATTTCTCCATTCAGAGTCAAGCAAGTGGGGGTGAGGAGCTCAAATAATGGGGGAGAAATAGAAAAGTCAGTGGAGAGACCCTTTACTGAGAGGATGAAAGAGACTCTAGATGCCAGCACTTAAAGTGAAGAGGAAGAGATCATTTCTGAACACGGCACAAGAAACAGCCTTGTTTCTCCCCATTACCCTCTGTTCCCCCAAAGACCACCAGTGGAAGCAGGCAGGACAAAAGAACTCTAGGAGAATGTCATGAAGAAAGTCTTCTGTCATGGGAGCCACATTTTGAAAAAGTATTAATGTAATTTTCCCTTTCGGTCCGTCTTCCTAATTGGTCCCAGGGTCATCTGCCCAGAGGTCTGCCGGCGTGTCACACATGATATGCAAGGAGAAAGAAAGAATGGCTCTACAGCCTTTGATATTCAAAATCAGATTTGAAGAACTATGATAGTCTTGCAGGACTTTTTATTTTATTTTATTTTATTTTTTATTACTGTAACCCTCTGAATTCCTTTACCTGCTCCTTTGGCCTATTAAGCACCAACCAGGGGCATCCAGGATCTTGGAGTTTGGCTTGTAGGAAAGTTATTCCTCGGGAGGTATAATGAGGTCTTGAGCTTTGCAACTTTATGCCACGAGGGACACAGTAAAGCCTTGCCCTTCGTGTCTCAGGGGGTGATGAGAGTGAGCATGATGAGAGAGTGGAGGGGAGGAGTTGGTTTAGGAATACCCAAAAGGAGTTGCTGGGGTCACTGAGATGAAATCGAGGGCCCAGCATTGTTAAGGGGGTGGGTGGGGGTAGAGACGAGACCTGGTTTGCCCTTCGGGGAGATCACGCCAGCCCCTCTCCGGTGGTGAGAGGCGGGTATACACATGCACAACGGCCAGACCACACGCAAACAGCCTCCGATCCGCAGCCTGCGGCGACCCACCCGGAAAACCAAGCTTTTATCTACAATGACCGGCCTGGGAAGGCGGCCTGCGGGAAGTCCGTCTTGCCGGGAGCCAGACTGCTGTCTCTAGTGACAATCTGGGGACCTAAACAATGACTTCTGTACTGATTGGCCCCGGATGGCCATGACTTGATTCATTATTGAGAGCTTCTCTGATTTCTGTTCTTGCTTCCAACGTAGCACCAACCAAAGAAAGCTACCTATGTACCCCTCCCCAAGCCCCTAGGAAACCCTGTCTCTGGTTCCCCTGCCTGCAGCTTCCCGTCAGGACCCCCCCAAGCTTCCCTTTCCCCACCATACGGCTGGCCCACTCCCCTGTCTGCCTCTGAGTCTCTGCCAAGTGACAGCGGCTGACCCCCTTCCTACAGCAAGCTCAGGAAAAAAGGGCTTTGCTTGTCTCGTGCGATTGGTCTTCCTTTTTTTCTACAGGAGGGTGGTCCAACCTGGGAGCCCCTGTGGCAGGGTGGCTTGGTCTGAATGCTTGTGACCACCCCTAAACTGCATATGTTGAAACCCTAAAGGGCCATGCAAGGGTATTAGGAGGTGGGGCCTTTGAGAGGTCATGATGGTGGAGCCCTTATGAGTGAGATTAGCGCTCTTATAAAAGGGGCCCCACGGAGCTCCCTGGCCCCTGTCACTGTGTAAGGACATAGCAAGAAGTCAGCAGACTGCAACCTGCGAGAGGGCTTTCATTAGCATCCAACCGTGCCGGCACCCTGACCTTGGACTTCCAGCCTCTGGAACGGTGAGACACAAATTCCTGTTGTTAGCACCCCATCTGAGGTATATTGATACAGCAGCCCAAACAGATGAAGACACAGAGCACTGGACCTTACCCTGGGGAATACAATGAGGAATCAGAGTTGTAAGTGTTACAAACGGTGAGGGAAGATCAACTCACCCAAAGAGAACTGACAGGCCTGAACCATGCGGGAGGATCACAACGGATGCTATTCTGGCCTGTCAACCTTCATTGTAAAATCTGGCAGGGGAGACAGCAAGCAGGTAGCCAAGGGTCACTGTTCTGGAAACTACAGGAAGCAGAAAACCCTGAGCTGTCCAAGAAGACACACAAGTCACATCCCTTCCTTTATTGACCCAGACACAATCTTGGAGAGGAGCCGCAGAGCAGAGTGGGAGTGTGAAAATGGGCGAGATGGGGCCTCTTTACTTAGAGAGGCTGAGCATCGGCTAAAGGCCTATTTAAAGGGCTGCGTCGACCGACTTCATTGTCATTTCCCCACTAACCAGCTCACCCGGAAGGGCAGATCGGTGATCAACAAAACAGTAAAACCGTAGTTTTGCCGCATGTTTAAATTGTAGTCCGTACAAGCAAACTTTGCAAACCCACAAAACCAGGCACTGGCGTGTTTTCCTGTCCCTGTGCTGAAGTAGTTTCCCGGTTTGGAGCTGAACAGTGCTGGGCCCAGGCGAAAACCTCCTCCCTACTTGCTCCCATAAGCACTTGCTCCTGGAAACGGAAGACGGCAGGACGTTGGCGGCTTCGTAAGACGAGCAGGTCACTCACCCTGCTCACTCGTAGACCCTCGCGTCTGTGAGCCTACCCCTCCACAGCTACTGGGGCCTACACGCTGCCCAGTCCCAACCAGTTCTCTCTGCCCTGCAAGGGCCACCTTAAAATGCCCCAGCACAGGATCGAAAGCCCCGAGTACCCCACCCCTGACCTCTCCCTCCTGCGATGCTACTGGATTCCCCATTATTGCAACACGTCAGAAAACCGAGTTTGGCGGAAGTGGCGGCTGCATTTCCGGCAGTCTTTCTGGAAACGCCGTCGCTGATGCCCCTTACACTTTAAACCGTACTGAACAGTCCAGCTGTGGCGTGCGTGGGGTACCGGCCACGAGCAGCAAGTTAAGCCTGTGGCCACGGGAGGCGGATGAGTTCATTTTGAGCCAAAGGGCCTACAACTGGAGGCTGAAAGTCAGAAGCACGAGGGTGGGCGGATCAATGTTGCCTCCACGGGCAACCTGTAGGTCACATTGCACACACCTGGACATGACCGGGTCTGTGTGGTCACAGGGCACCTCCCCTCCGTCATGCCTGACCTTGCTCGCACAGGTGCTCACATTTGTCACCCAGGGCACATCGGAATGGGAGAGTGTTCAGACGTTCGGGGCAAACAGCGTGCTGTTCCTGAATCCTCAACGGCAGGAGAAGCTCCTTTAATTTCTTTTTTGACATTTTCGAGAGCCGGTGAGGACTAATTAAGGAAGATCATCACGGGGAATGAAACCTGAGTCCATCCTTATGACCCCGAGAACAAAAGGCCACCCACGGAATGCCACCCGAGGGGATCACCTTCCCAGCCGGGGGCCGGGTGCTGACTTTTTGGGCTGAGTCTCAGCACCTCCATTATCTACCTGCCCCGTTCCTGCAAGCGGTGGGGGATTTGTGGACAGAAATCATGGCGCATCCCTGCTGGCGTTGATGTAGGAGGCCATCTGTCGAGGTACCTGGCCAATCCCCACACGTAGGATTTGTCCCCTTGGAACGAGAGGGCGGAGGAGGCAGAGTCACAGGAAGGCGTGGGGAGCAGGGGAGCAAACTGGTCCCCTCTGCTGAAGCCAGCCCGCTCCACAGAAACGTGGAGAGGGCATTCTTCTCCATCAGAGGTCGGAAGACAGCAGCCCGCGGGCCAGATCCAGCGTCGGCCTGTTCTTTATCTCCCTTTTAGTGAAACACAGATGTGCCTGTGTTTGAGTCGTACAAGGGCAAAGGTGAACAGCTGGGACACAGACTGGATGGCCCACAAAGACAACAAACTGTTTACTCCCCGGCCCTTTACAGAAAACGTCTGCTGACCCCTCGCCTAGATTAGTGCGGCCCCATCAGAACCTGGCAGGGCATTTAAACCTCTGCTTGTGGCCCATCCCTTCGCCCCACCTCACCCACGTGCACACACCTGCCTCCGGCTATAAGTGGGCTCCAGGGGGAAGTTTCACACGTTCGTTTGCCCAGAGCAATTAGAAGGGTGGTTTCTCTTCCTCTGGTACCTGAGGTGCTGCTCACCTGCAAATTCAGGTGGGGCTCGGCCTCCCAGGTGGGGGGTGGGGTGAAGGAGGGAAAAGCCATAAACAACAAGAGGGTGGTGTCCTCAGCCGGAAGCAGCACTCCTAGCTCACTTCATTTACACAAGGAGAAGAGGGAGAACTTGACTCACTACTGTTCAAGAAAAAAGAAAAAAAAGGAAGTACAGCTGGGGCCAGGGCTGGGAGGGCAAGAAGGGGCTCTCTTTTGGACAGTTTGTTGTTTGTGCTGCAGTGTTGTCCTGGCCTGCCCCCTCCCCCCCGTGAGAGAAGGTTTCTCAGCGACTCACGAGGACATGGCTGCCTCCTGCAGGGGTTCACGGCTCGACCGGCTAGCTTTGCTGACACACTTTCTTCTCGGCTTCGGTTAGCTGAGCACACAGATCGCCCGGCGCTCGTCTGTGAAGTCCATATGTGAGATAAAGGCAAGACAGCTGGAGTAAACGCAGAAGTGGGTGAAGGGGCAGAGGAAACGGAGGGGCCGGGGTGCCTGGCCCGACCGAGCCTTCCTCACGTGAGGTCATTGTTTATGTGAAGAGTTAAAATTAAACCAAGGGCTCTTTTCCAAGCTTCCTGACATTGGACAAGGCTCTGCGCAGTGTCCCTGGAAGGCACTGCAGTACACATCGCAGAGCGCCTGACATCACATTGGGAGATGCATGAAGCACGAAATCACACCGAGCGGGAAGCACTGAGTTCCAGAGTCTACAAACCGAGGCTGGAAACAATCCGGGTACTTGTTCTTGCTGACTCTTTCCTCTTAAGTTTTCCTGCTGGTTTCTCCTGTCTTTCTAATGCCCACATTTTTGTCCCTGGGCAAACATACTCCGAGAGCGACCACATGCAGCAGGTTCCATCCCCTTCGGCCACCAGCAGGAAGCCTGTCTCCTCTTCCAAGCCTGTCCTTCTGCCACCCTCCAGCAAATCATTAGTACTTAATACTGTCTCAGTGACTCCTCAACATGATCCCACGAGGTACATATTGTTGGTATCAATGTGCAGATGGGGAAAGGAGTGTTTCAGGTGCTTGCCTGAGGTCACAGACCACGTGAGCTGCTGGGAGGTGCTCTAAGCCAAGTCGCCTGTGAGCTGCCCACTGCACCACAGGAACCCTCTGATCCCCGCTGTGCTCTGTGCACCTCCATACCTTCGGCATATTAAATGAGAATTTGAACAGATCAAGGAATTGATCTGTCATGCTCCTCAATGTCCCTAAAATCCAGCACAATGCCACCTCATAAAAAGTAGGCAATAATTTCGTGTTCAGAAAAGGTCCTTCTAGCTGCCTATTAGCTGTCTTTGGACCTGTCTCCCTAGCACCCTCAAAGGTCTTTGAAGGGCTGGATTGTGATTTTCCTTTAATATGAGATCAAGCCAATAACCTCAACCTCTGCCTCCAAAGCATATCAATGGAAAGAAAATACTGAGTATAAGGTGAACCCACCCAGGCCACTAAGCATTGTTCTTTCTGTGACTTCCCAGCAGTCAGAATGTCTCCTTTCGTGCCTGGACATTGTTGACTCCATTGTTGACATCGTGCCTCACTCAGCAGCTCCATCTGGCAGTCAGCTGTCTCCTCCCTGTTTGAGTTCTGGATCTCTGTGTTTAAACAAGATGGAAAACACTCCCTTCGCCAGCTCTCGATGAGTTCTTCCTTTCGTGCCGGTTCTGTTTCCTGGCCTGATGCCAGAATCTCCCTCCATTAGAATTAGGAAATAATGCTCAGCGTCATATGTCTTCACCTAGTTAGCATCTCTCCTCCGGGACAGTTTCTCTTGTGGTGGCTCCCACCTGTGCCAGGCTTTTCTCCTAGTAATTTCTGTGTTGTTAGTGGCAGGGGCAGGGACGAGGATGTGTGAGTCTGAGCTCTGACTTTTGGGGTTGGGGAAGGGGGCACTGTATTGTTCCAGTGATCGAAGGAAGCAGTTTCTTGGCCTTAAGTCTCATGCGCTCTAAGGAAGCCAAGAAGGATTGCTCATATCTTGGGAAGAGTAACATTTGAAATCTTGAAATAAATAAAACCTTGTCTCTCCTTCTTGTCTACCTCTTCAGCTTGTAATAGAAGATGAACAAAAGACTGTTGCGAGAACAGATAAGTGAATGAAGTTTTCATAATGTCTAGTTTTCTTCTCTCAGATTTTAACCAAGGACTATTATTATACAAGTAGCACCAAAGTAGAAGTGACCTGAGAGAAATCTCACATGGGATCACTGAATTATTTTTTAGACTTTGAAAGACAAGGGCTGTCCAAAAAAAAATCCAGCCACTGTCAATATAATGAGAACGATTATGTGGCTGGATACTTTCTGGACGGCCTCGTATACTGCTTTTGCATTCCTTCTGTTTTAATTACCTATTACTGTGTAACAACCCCCTTCCATTATTTCTTACGAGTCTGCAGTTGACAAGGCTCAGCTGGTTTTCAGCACCGAGGACAATAGCTGAGGTGACCCACGAGTCCACCTTTACCTGGGAGCGGGAGCTGGAACAATCTGGATGGTCTCATCCTTTGAGGTCTGCCTCCAAGGGGTGGCTCAGCATTCAGTGATTGAGCCCAAACCTCTTCATGGCATGGCAGATGGATTCCAAGCAGAAGAAATTTAAGAGGACAGTGTGAACATGCTAAGCAATTCTGTGCTATCACATTTGCTGCTATTCCATTGGCCAAAACAAATCACATGGCCAAGTTCAGAGTCAATGTGGAAGAGGTCACACGGGGCATGTAACAGTCTACTGCACCTCCCATCCTTCATAAAATTTCCCTGTCTAAAGTTCTAATGGCTCTAATGCACCTTGCAGATTTACTCCTCTGCCTTGAGTTGATCAATAACGTGTATTGAACAAAGACTAGATGCAAAGTGCCCTGGAGGTATAGAAAATAGGATCTTTGCCTCAAGGACTAGATATTTTATTTGAGGATGTACAATATAAATCTTTGAAAATATTTTAAGCCACCCACCAGTGTTATTTACGCATAACATAAAAATATTAGTCAGTCGAGCCACTGAAGTCAGTACAATAAAAATTTTAATAATCAGCACTTATATGTGATCCAGATTGACCCCCTCATTTCTGTGCAGAGAAGTTTTTGTCTCCTGATGTTAATTCTAATTACAAGGACTCCAATAATTCTCTTAGAAAAAAGCATGTCCCGCGAATAAAACACAGTTGTAGCTCTTTGTCATGATTATCACAGTTTAGATAGTTATTCTGTTTATCATTTAGGTTCCTCGCTCTTAATCATGCATTTAAATGATCATCCAAGGGGAGTGAGTGAGGGGCAATACCATCGAATTCAGTGGTTCTCAGTGTGGTCCTTGACCAGCAACACCTTGGAAGTTGTAAGAAATGCAGATTCTCAGGCTGCACCCCGACCTCCTGAATCAGAGACTCTGGGAGCAGGACCCAGCAGCCTGTTAACAGCCCTAAGTGATTCTGATGTGCATGAGAGGATGGGGAATCACTGCTCTGAGGACCATAATGTTAGGGCATGGCTTTTAATGTGGTGATACTACAGGCTGAAACCTAATTAGCAATGTGATTAGCTTGGGGGGGTGGAGCCCTCCTCATGAATGGGATAAGTGTTCTTACAAAGAGACCCCAGAGAGCTCCCTGGTCCCTTCCACCATGTGAGATGGTGGTTAAAAAATGGACATCCATGAACCAGGAGGCAGGCCCTCACCAGACACCAAATCTGCCAGAGCCTTAATCTTGAACTTCCCAGTCTCCAGAACTGTGAGAAGTCTATGGTATTTTGTTACAGCAACCCAGATGGACTAAGGCAGGTGCCATAACTAAAGCAGGTAATTCTAATTCGAGGATGACCGCTCAGTGTTGCAGCATCTAATGAGGGGTGAGATGCGATGCTTTCGGTGAGATCACGCGAGTTTTCCGAGGTAAGAAAATTCACAAAAGAACTTCTGCAGTGTAGATTTGGCATGTCATGTGTATTAATTTAGACCTACCTACCAAAAAATTTGCATTCCTTTTCTATAGACATTTCACATGGATTCTCTCAAATTTCAAGTTTAAACAACGGCTACAGAAACTTTGTAGAGTGTCCACTTTTACTCTATTTTCTTTTCATTTTTCTACCATATCCTGGGCAAAAATGATAGATGAGAAATTTGAAAACAGGGTCAAAAAGAAAGGAATCATACTTCTTTGAAAAAAAGTTTATCCCAGATCCAAGAGGAATATTATAAAAATTTTCATCTTTCCGGAGTTGTCAAGCCATCTGGCAAAAGAGCTGACTGATGCAATTTCTATTTCATGGATTCTCATATCCACTTGTAACTATTTTCCAGTTAAATCTTTAGGGTTGGCAGTGGTGGTATGGATGCTTCTTCACTGAAGGGAAATGGATTTTTTCCTTTTAAAACTAAGTGGAGGTGATTTAGAATGATGAGTCAAAAGCCTTCCACATTTGTATCTTTGATTCAACAATCACATATCTAGGAATTTATACCAATGAAATAATTAAGAATAGGTGCCAAAATATTAGCCATAAAGTATTCAATTTGTCATAACTTACAATAGAAAAAACTGGGAATAACCTAAATACTCAACAGTAGGGGATTGTTTTTTAACAGTATGTAGGTGCGCCTACACACAACTGAATGACTACAGTCATGAAAAGGGCAATACAATAAGGATTCTAGAAGAACTTTGACTCGAAAAGATGCTTAGGATATGTCACTAGGAGGAAAAAGGAGGTTTCACAATAGTATGTAAAGCCACTTCATACCCATTAGGATAGCTATTATTAAAAATCAATGCAGAAAATCACAAGTATGGGTGAGGATGTGGACAGTTTGGATCCCTCATCCATAACCAGTGGAGATGTACGACGGTGCAGCCCCCGCGACAAACAGGAGGGCAGTTACCCCAAAAGGAAAGCAGTTACCACGCGATCCAACAATTCCACTCCTATGTACACGAAGGCCGTCTGGAAAAAATCCAGCCATAAATGCCTCCATTTTTCATATTGCATGGCTGGATACTTTCTGGACAGCCCTTGGATACCTACAATAATTGAAAACAGGGACTCAAACAGGTACTATATACGAACAGTCATCGCAGGGTTATTCACAGTTACCAAAAGGCAGAAACGACCCCACTGCTCAACCACAGACAAGCAAAATGTAGTGAGTTATTCAGCCCTAAAAAGAAAAAAGGAATCAAATTCTGATACATGCCACAACAAAGATGAAACTTGAAAACATTATGCTAAATGAAATAAGCCAGACACAAAAAAGACAAATACTGTGTGATCCCACTTGCATGAAGGACCCAGACGAGGCAAGTTCACATACACAGAAACTAGAAGATACTTACAAGGGGCTCGGGGGAGGGGAAAACGGGGAGTTATTATTTAATGGGTATAGAGTTGCTATTTGCGATGATGAAAAAGTTTAGGGAATAGTGGTGATAAGTTATGCAACATTGTGAATATTCTTAACACCATTGCCTTGTATACTTAAAATGGTTAAAAGGATCAATTTTATGTTATGTATACTTTACCACAATAAAAAAATTAGTATGTACAACATAATATTTTCTCCAAATATATGATACCCATATATTCCTTCAGGTTTAAGATGTCATCATTTATAGGAAACAACATTAACTTAACAGCCTTTTTAAACAAACAAACAAAAAGATGATCATATCACAGTATCTGTACCCATAGACTGAATCTGATTTCAGAAATACCAAAACTTTGCAAAGTGTGCCTCTTAGAAATTAGGAAAAGTATACCTAAGCATGGAAAATGTCTAAGGGTGCTCAGAGCTAGTATTTTGGGTAATGGAATTATGGGTATCCTTTATCATTTTATTTTTTTTCTATATGTGTTTAAAACATTTTTGTATACTGTACTATGTTTGTCATAGTTATCATTTCAATCTAATTTTTAAACAATGCTTTTTCTAGAAACATCTTTTGCAGTCCAAGAATTTCCACTTCAGCCCAACACACACTCCCACGCGGAATATAGCACCAGAAAATTAAAACCAGCAGGACGAGCCCCTTCTGCACGCAGTCCGGGTTCGGGGACGTGCCATCCTGAGCCCTTTGGCTTCAGCCCGCGTCCCTGTGCCCGGACACTCGCCACCATCCTCGGGTTATTTATTTTCCCAGGTCCATTTTGCACTGTGACTAAGTTTTGCAGCATGGAAGTTGACAGAATTTGTCGCCGATATCAATCTTTATTAAATTTGCTGCTGAGAGCTCAGTAAATGGCAGTTTTCGTGCAAGGCACGAGGTGGGAGCAGATCACCGGGTGATTAAAAAAAAAAAAAGGTGTGCTTTCCTTTTTTAAACAAGAGTTCGTCATTGGTGCTCAAACCTTAATTTACCGATGCTTACATTTCTCTGTGTTTTTTTGTTTTTCCACAAACATACAAAATCGACAGCTCTGCTAACCAGCCACTGTCACCACAAGATGAAGAAGGGATGGTTGTCCCTGTCCTTCCTCGTTCTCAGGTCTCAGTACTGCCTGGCAGGGGCTTCCTTCTGTTGCACATCCAATGGGTCTGGGTGTCGCCGGGAGCTTCCAAAACGGAAGACATCGAGACTGTGTGTAGCGTGACGTTTGCTGCCTGAGTCTTGTATTATAATGTGTCTTGTAATAGAGTGTGTCTGTGTGTAAAGGCAAGGGCTCTAGAACGATCCCTAACAGCTGGCTTCTTCCCTTACTAGCTGTGTGACCTTTGACAGACAGCTCAACTGCTCTGTGCCTCTGCTCTGTCAGCAGTAACATGGGACAGATAGTATTTGCTCCCTGTCAGTTAGGAGTGCTATAACAAACTACCATAGAGTGGGGGGCTCAAGCCAGAGACATTTTCTTCTCACGGTCCCGGGGGTGGGGAGGCTGAGGTCAGAGTGCCGGCACGGTCGGGTTCTGGAACGAGGCCTCTGGTGTGCAGACAGCCACCTCCTTGCTGGGTCCTCTCATGGCCCAGAGCCGGGTGGGGCAGGGAAACACGCTCTCTAAGGTCTCTTTCATGAGGGCACTAAAGCCCATCAAGCGGGCTCCGTCCTCCTCATACCAGGCCATTGGGGGTTAGGGTTTGAATATAAGAATTTGGGGGGGACACGAACATGCAGTCCATAACAGTACCTCATGCACCTGTTATCAAAAAAGCCAACAGATTTCAATAGAGCCCGGAGCACCGGTGAACACGACCAAGGTTAGGCTTTATTGTTAGGTAGTGATTTGGAGCAGACTCCCATGAAAGCCAGAAATACCCCTGGTGACCTCCTTCCTTTTCGCCTTCACCAGGAAGATCTGTGTGGAAGGTGGCAAGCTCCTCCCACCTCCGATTTCTTCCAGAAGGAAGTGGGGCTTGGCGGCTGGTCGTCGTGCTGTGTTAGTGTCGGCCGACAGCCCCACGCTGCTGGGAGCGAGGTGCAAGAATCCTGGGATCAAAATGAATGCAAACCCCCGTTTCGTGTGCAGCGCAGGAGCTGCACGAGGGGCGTCTCAACAGTCACCAACAGCCATAAGCCCTGAAGCTCCTGGCCGCTGGCTCCGGTGACATCACTTTACGTGCAGAAGAACATGCAATAAAGGGTTGGGTCAAAGCAACCTTTTTAGCCATTCTGTCAGGTGTGAAAATTAGATCCATAAGCAAAATACCTGAATTCGCTTTGTAAACTTTTTCTTTACTTAATGAATTGTTACCAAGTGAACACACCCATGGGCTGACTACCCAGAGAAGGATGTAGAACATCATTAGCAGAGGAGAACCCTTTAATGTCGCCTGCTTATTAACCATCTCCTCTCCAAGGTAAGTATTCTTCTGCCTGCAAATGTCATAGATCATTATTTCTTATTTTTAAACTTTATGTAAATGGTATCATAGAGAAGTTCCTTTATGTGTCTGCTGTTTTGGGTCAATAGTGTATCTGTGTGATTCATCCATGGTGTTGCATGAAAGAGTTTGCCCCTTTTCATTGCTGTATAATATGAATATTTTATTGCAGTAATATGCCATGTAAATATATGAATATTGATTCATTCTACTCTTGATAGGCATTTGGTATTGCTTTTAGTTTGGGATTTTTACAAACTGTGTTGTAAATAGTTTTGTACCTACCACTTGGTGCACAGACTTCTGTTGGGTAACTAACTAGTTTTCCAAATTATTTGGATCCATTTATTTTTTGAGGGAGCAGGTAGCTCCCTGACTGGGGATCGAACCCAGGCCGCAGTGTTGAGAGCATCGAAGCCTAGCCACTACACCACCAGGGAACCCCCCATTTGGATCCATGTAAAACTTCCATTAGTTATACATGAAATTCCCCTTTCTCCCTATCCTCCCAAATAATTGTTCCTATTTGTTTTATTTGTTTATTAATTTTAGCCTTTCTGGTCAGTATGTACTGGTTTCTCATTGTGGTTTTACTTTTTATTTCCCAGATTTCTAATGACTTTGAGCAACTTTTTATGTACATGAACCAGCCATTTGAATATCACTTTTGTAAAGTGCCTGCTCAAGTCTTTTGCCTATTTATTATTAGGCAATCTCTTTTTTAAAAAAATTAAATTTAAAGTGTTCTTTCTATATTCTGACTAAAAATCTTCTGTCTGGTTTACGGATGGCACACCTCTTCTCTCAGTCCAGAGTTTGCCTTTTCATTCTCTTGAGCGTGTCCTGATGAACAGAAGTTTTCAAATTTTATGAAGACTAATTTAACAAGTTTTTCCTTGGTGGTGAGTACTTCTTATGTCCTAGTCATTAATGTGCTGTCTAGCCCAAGAGTATGAAACTATTCACTTATTTTATCTTCTGGAAGCTTTATTATTTTACCTGTAACATTGAAGTCTACGATTCATTTAAAATGGATTTTTGTGTATGGGTTAAAATTCATTGCTTTTTTTACCCGTATGTTCCAATGCCATTTATCCAAAAGAATATCTTTTCAGCTCTGCATTGCCCTGTCAGCCTTGCTGTAAATGAAATTCGAATGTTTTGGTCTGCATCTGGGCACTTCGTTCTGTTTTAATGGTCACCAATATTGCAGTATTTTAATTACTACAGTTGTATAATACTTCCTAATACCTAGTCATTCATTTTAACTATATTTCTTCCATATTATCTTGGTCATTTTTGCCCTTTGCATTTCCATATAAATTGTATAATTAGATTGTAAATTTCTGCACATATTAAGAAAAAAATCCTGCTGGGATTTTGTTTGGGATTACATTGACTATAAATAGAAAATGACATCTTTACCAACACTAAGTGTTCTAGTCAGTGAATACAGCATAGCCCTCCATTTATTTAATTTCCCTCAGTAGAGTTTTGTAGTTTTCTGAGTAGTGGTTTAAAAAAAACTATTTCTAGGTAAAGGGTATCCTTTCAAAATTTTGTTTACTAATGATTTGTATTGATCCAAGAATACAAATGACTGTTGTATCCTGACCTTATATCCGATGGCCTTAGTGAACTCATTACTAAGTATCATAGTTTGTTAGTAGACTCCGTTTTACTGTGTGTATGTGTAAACATGTTTTCTGTATACAATAATAATGTTTTAAGATTCTTTTCCAATCCTTGTAATTCTAATGTTTTTCATTCCTTATTGCTACACACATTCCAGTAAAACGTGGAATAAAATGGTGATAGCTAAAATCTTGTTGTATTCGCAAAATCAGAGGGAAAGATTTTAATACTCTACCATTAAGAATGATATTTACTATGGGTCTTTTGTGTATACCTTTTATCAGTTCAAACAAGTTCTTTTAATTCCAAGTTTATGGGGTTTTTTATAGTCATGAAGGAGTGTTAAATTTTATGAAATGATTTTAAGGAATCAACGAAGATGATAATATGATATTCTGCTTTCATTGTTAATGTGGGAAATTTCACTAATTGATTTTGGGATGTTAAGCCAATTTTGTACACTTTAAATAAAGCCAATTTTATACAGCAAAGTGTTCAGTTTCTTTTTATTTTGTGTGAATTTTTTTGCCCCATTGCCAAGGTTATGACACCTTACCAGGTTGCTTGTACAGTGCTGTCAATGTAAATGCACAGGGACAAGTTCGCAAACTTAATTGTCAGAGTTTGGGGATGACAATGGCTCTGATGGCCATTCCAGAAAAAGAGTTCCCAAATTGCTCTGAAGGGTGGACTAGGTGCTGGCGTCGGTGCACAGCTTCCCAAGGGGAGTCCTTGGGAGGTGACTGTAGTGATACTCAGCAGTGAGGTAGGCAGCACCTTTTCTAGGATGAGTTCACGAAATTAATTGTTTTACCTCATAGATCAACCTGGAGAACCATCTGAAGTCTAGCTGAATCCAAGTTTTCTAACTAAAAATATAAAGAAAAAGCCATGCTGAGACTGGCTGGAGAGGCAGAGACATGACACGTGCTGGTCCCAAACCTCCATGTGGAAGGTCGAGAATCAGGAGGAGTAGTACCCTGGGGCAGCGGAGGTCATCCCCAGCGGGGCGAGGGTCCCCACCTCCACACCAGGCTCCCCAGCCCAGAGGACTGGTACCAGGAAAAGAAGCTCCCACAACACGGGGCTGTAAAAATCAGTGGGGATTTCTATCATCTGGGTGGGAGGAAGGTTGTAGGAAACCCAGACGTCATCTTAAGGGGCCCAAGCACAGATTCACGTGCTCATGGGCACTCAACCTGGGCTCCGGCAGAGAGACGGTGACTTGGAAGCCATCAGAGGCACACAGGGGACAGACTGAGCTGTGTGACTCCTGGGCAAGGGCTGGAGGATAGCTGCCACTTTTCTGGGACCTTCCTCCTGTACAGCCAGCAGGCAGGTGCCATCTTTCCTCTGTTGAGCCCTCCCCCCACACCCATAACCAAATCTGAATCTGATTGATCTGTTAAGCTCAGGGGGGACCCTGCTCCACCCAATTTCCCCAGCGCCGTAAGCAGCCAGCCCCGTTCACGTTACAGTCTTCTTTGGAAAACTATGAGAGTCTGTGGGGCCAGGCAGACGGCGACTGGCCTCAGTGTGCTCTGAGACTTTAACGGAGTAGCTCCAGGCTCAGCACTGGTGCCAAACCAAACTCTACATTAACCCGGTGACCACAACTCTTCCCCCTCTAGGGACTCCTGAGACCCTGCCTCACCCACTCGAGGCTGCATCGGTAGCTAAAACTTAAGGGAGCTGGCAGGTAGCAGCAGGCCACGGGATGTCCTGGTGTTTTGCAAGCCCAGTACTGGTGGCAGATGTCATCAGTTTGCAGTGTGGCCTCTCCCACATGCCTCTAGTTGCACCACAGGTAGCGAATAACTGCAAATCACTCTGCAGCTCCTACCAGATAGACCCCAGCTGCTCATAGGCAGTGGGTGACTTGGGCCTGCATTGGAGCCCCTTGCAAGAGGCCCCAGAATCAACACACTTGGAAGGTGGCTTCAGACCAGAGCAGAGCATCACCCAATTAGCCCCAAAATTGGCACATGCAAAGGGCAGTATCAACAGGCACCAGAGCCCACCTGCATAAATCCCACTCAGTGGGGTAAGCCCTACCCCTATCAGAAGCCCATAGGTTGTGGATGTGGCCAAACCCCAGTTAGCCTGAGAGTCAGTCCCACCCACTGACGTGCCAATAGCAATCGAGGCTCAACGATAATGAAAGGGCACACACAACCCACACAAGTGAAACTCCTGGAGCACCCAGAGCAGGTGACCAGGGAGACTGTGCCAGGACCCCGCACGGCACCTACTGTATAAGAGCACCTGTTGGAGACTGGGAGACATAGCAGATCTAATACATAGAAACAAAAACAGCGAGGCAGCCAAAATGAGGGAACGAAGCAATGTGTCCTAAATAAAAGGACAGGAGAAAACTCCAGAGGAAAAAACTAAACAAAATGGAGGCAGGAAACCCACCAGATACAGAGTTCAAAACAATGGTTATAAGGATGCGCAAATGACTTAATAAAATGCCTCAAAACAAAACATATTTTGCACAGCAAAGTGTGTGCACTGATAGGAATGATAGCTACTATTTTTATAAATAATTTATAGTCCAGTGGTTCTCAACCTGTGGGTCGTGACCCCTTTGGGGGTCGAATGACCCTCTCGCAGGGGTCGCCTAAGACCATCGGAAAACACATATCAGGTATTTACATGACGATTCATAACAGGAGCAACATTATAGCTATGAAGTAGCAACGAGAATAACTTTATGGGGGTCACATCATGAGGAACCGTATTACAGGGTCACGGCACTAGGAAGGTGGAGAACCACTGTAGAGTAGTTACTATGTATAGGCACACAGGTCCTTCGTATATGCTATGGTATGTAATCTTCACTTTCAGGTGAGAAAATCAAGACAAGAACGGTTATGTGCACTGCCCATAACCACACAGCTAGCAAATGACAGAACCGAGTCTGGAGGCCCAGTCTGCCTGAGCCCATCACCGCAGCGCTTAGCTGTGCCCTTCGGAAGACACACAGCGCGGTGGGATCGCGGGTGCCAACTGGAAGTGGCACACACACTCCATCAGAGCCACCCTGGCGGTCAGCTCAGCGGGGAGAACTCGGCATAGCCTGCGCCTCTGATAGTTTAAAAACTAAAATACTGTCATGGGGTAGTAGAGTCAAGAAGAAAAAGAGCTTAAATTCAAAAATAGCAGTAATAAAAAGCAAATAGGGAAGGAAGAGGGCATGTTGACCCCGATTTCAATGTCTCTGGCTGCTTCCTCACAAAAACCATTTAAGGACTAGCGCGACAATCATGGGAGGGCAAAGGCACTTAATCAGAGATTTTACAAACCACTAAATCAAAAGCGACCGTGAAATTCCCGATCGGGGGGAGCTAGCCACGGGATTAGGTGGATCGGTCCACGGTGCAGGAATCGGGCAAGGCGGCTGCACGTGCTCTCGTTGTGATGCCAGCGGCCGCAGGACCGTGGTGCGCCTCCCCAGGCTGTGGGTGCGCTTCCCTGGGCCGTGGTGCGCCTCCCCGGGCCGTGGGTGCGCCTCCC
>PVJL010015034.1:0-25778 GCA_004026885.1 Lyroderma lyra | reverse complement strand
TAAAAAAAAAAAAAAAAAAAAAGCAAAGACTGGCTGCTGGTAGAATCCTCTCTTGTTCAGGGAGGTCAATCTTTGTTCTATTTAGGGTGTCAGCTGATTAGATAACATCCACGTACATTATGACGGGCATTCTGTTTTACCCAAAGTCCACTGAATTAACTCTCAATTTCATCCAAAACACCCTCACAGAAACATTCAGAAAAATGTTCGACCACATATCTGGCCACTATTGCCCAGCTAAGTTGGTGCATGAATTTAGCCATCACACAGTTCATCTCAGTAAATTCTCTTATCAGTGGACAGTTATACTCTAATGAAAATTCATACATGCACCTTAATGTAGGAATTTTTTTAATAAAACAATGTGAAATAAAACATTCAGCATAACAAAAGCTCCCAGAAAAATTGTCCGGAATGCCCCTGGGAAAACTTGAAGTACTGGCATTTGTTCATTTATTTAGATGATTCTGATTTGAAGATTTAAGTATTTAATGAGTTATATAAAAAATTCAAATTATATCAATATATGAATTTATTATTGCCATTAATATTTACCTTTATGAGAATGTCAAAGAGCATTAGTTCTAAATTGTATATACATATTTAATTGTTTTCCTGGTCCAGGTCATAACATAAAAGATTTTCCAGGTGGTGTGAAATGAACATTTGTTTAAACCAAATACATTTTAATGTGTATTTAGGATGTGTTGACATTCGCCTTACTGGCTTGTGTTTTAATTATATTTGCAAATACCTGTCTTATAAACTGATGATGGGTGATAATCATTAGTCATGTCAATTTTAGACTATGTCACTTAAATAAAACTATTACCTTTCTGTTTAGAGACTTGGATCTAATAAACTACTTACTTCTAATTTTCAGAGTTAGAGATATGCTGGAAAAAATGGGTTTATCCAGTTACTT
Organism: Lyroderma lyra; assembly: GCA_004026885.1. Taxonomy (NCBI): domain Eukaryota; kingdom Metazoa; phylum Chordata; class Mammalia; order Chiroptera; family Megadermatidae; genus Lyroderma; species Lyroderma lyra. The sequence goes on along the minus strand of PVJL010015034.1, from coordinate 24,853 downwards.
TTGAATAAGTATGAAATGTGTCAAAACACCAGTATTATTTAGAAGGGCAATATTACTAAAAATTGATGTTGTCATTCTTTTCATTTTTAGAAAAAATGTCTGAGAATTCTTAAAGATTATTATGCATGAGATCTTACAGCAGATTTAGAGAGTTTTGTGGATGAAAAAAACCCCCACATTTTTTTAACCATTCAGTAAAGGAAAGATATCAAATGAGTACATTTTACAGCAGGCTAGGGCAAAGGGGATCTCCAAAAGTACTTTAAAAGAGTTATTGAACTTGCCCACCAGAACACAATGTAAATTAGTAGTAGTAGTAGTTTCCATAAATAAAAAAATGCAACTACTATTGTCAATTGCTATTTTGTATGAAAGTATTCATCTAAAGAAGATTTTAAGGAAAAAAATCATTAAACTAACATATTTTTCTAACATATTTTTCCATGTTTGCCTCGTCTTAAAAATTCTTTGCTATGAGCAATTATACTAGTTATTATAGATTGATGAGTATCACATAAAATCTGTAACAGCATGATGATATAATGGTTTGAATCACCAAAGTATGATCTTTTAAATAAAGGTTGCTCCCTTTTAATATGAAAACACTCTTTCCCCTCTAGTTTTTTTTTTACAAATTAGATTTCAAGTTAAATTAAAACTGAGTTTACCTTTGGGTCTATTAAGTCTCCCATACTACAATATTTATAAAACTCCATGAGTTATAATTAACTTCTGATTTCCAATATTATATAAATATTTTATGGTCTTGCAGATACAGAAAAAAAGTTAGAACTATATACTACCCAACTTAGCTGGCTTAGTTATAACCAAAAGGAATTAAATTTATATTGCACTTAAGAAATCTTATTTTGCCTGCTGGCATCTGACTAATGTTTCATTGTTTCGTTCTTCTTTGTCAATGAAAAAATCAACCATAATTTATCCAATTAAAATCCAAAGGCTGAACACCTGGAAAAAAAATAGAAAAGCTTAAATAGGCAAAAATATCCTAAGTCTTCTCAAAGCCAAAGAAACTTTACTGCTATCTGTGAAAAGAATATTAAAACTCAGTATGTTGCAAAATAATAATAACCAAGCGAACTTCCAATAAAAGTCATCTCTATATTTTATTCCTCAATCCAGGAGTATTTTAAAGTGATTTTTTTTTTTCGGTATGTGGGTAGTTCCCTAGCTGGGAATGGAAACCAGGCCACAGTGTTGTCAGCACCAGCGCCAAAACCTTAAGCCACTACACCACTAGGGAACTCCTTAAACTGATTTTTAAAGTACATATGAATTTGCACATTTGTTTCCTGGTATTATAGATTTCTTTTAGGTAAATTTTTTAATTCAAGTTATAATTATATTTTTGCATGTAACTGTTTAAGGCAATAATTTGATTAGCATATAAGAATAACTCTAATACTTGTCATCTTTTGTATCAATGGTAAGCCCATGGCTTTTTCAGATTAATTAATATGTATTATTTTTCTCTTGAATATTATGTGTATAATTTTTTAAGTTTATCAAAAATTGATTGGAAGCTGGCATTACAAAGATTTTCAAAGTGTCTTTTAAAAAATAATGCTCCTGATGTCAAAATACTCATTGTTTCTAGTGCCTGAGCTTCCTGCAATTAAAGTTTCCTGAGGTGAGACATTGAGTTTGTGTCCATTGAAGCCAATGAGAACTAAAGGCATGGAGGTTAACAGTATAGTGTATTTTGATGTATTTATATATTAATTGAATTTTCAGGGTCATATGAATTACCAATTTAACTAATTTATTTCTCTTATACAGTTGTGAGGAAAACTAAATATACATCAGTTGCATATAGATGAAGAAACTATTCTCATTGTAATGTGCATTAATGTTTTTGTCACAACTTTTCACATGAAAGTGCACCTTAAACATATGAAGGAACCATTAGAAAATAAGTCAATATTTAAAATATTTTAAAGCATCTTACATGGGATGCACTTTTTGTATGAAGTATAAAATATTTTTCATAAATTAAAAATGTATTCATAATGAAAAATAAATATAGGATCACTTTACTTGATTCAAATTCTACTTTTGATGTTTCTGAAAAAAAAATTTGATTGAAGAAAATAATAAAAGATGGATGACATATGGATGAACAGGTAAACTGATAGAGACAAAGATTTTAAAAACAGGTGTTAAGGAATATAACAACATTCTCTAAAAACTTAAAAGTGAGGACAAAGATAAATATATTTTATGTTTACCCAGACAGAATACTAAAAATTGAAATACAACACTTAAAAAATTAAAATGATAAATAACATATACCCATATTAGACTCACCCCTTGACATACAAATTAATAATAATATAATTTTATCAGAAAGTTTCACTAAACTTTTACATAGACTTTTTGCAGAAAATAAAACTCAATTATTAGAGGTTTGCAGGAACTTGATACCAAAATTTGATCAAAGCATTAAATAAATAAACAAATAATTTTATTTACAAACATGGTTGTTAAAAATCTAAATATAATTAGTCAACCAAATCTCTAAATACATTAAAATATAATTAGTCATATAAAATATAATGCATTCCAGAAATACAAGAATGAAATAAGACAATAACAATCAATTAATGAAATTCATCCTATTTTGAAAAAAAAACAAATTTTTCTCTATAAAAATTAAATAGATGGACAACTGAAGGATTTTTGACTCTCTACATCTATGTATGAAAAAGTTTCTTAGAATATTAAAATGATGCAGGAAATCTCTTAGCCTGTGAAGAGATTTTACAAAAACCTTTAGCAAATCTACACTTAATATAATTCTAAACTTTAGAAGCATTTCTTTAACATTAGTTATAAAACAAAACTATCTATCATATGTTTTGCTCTTCAATTTTGAACTAAAGCTCTAACCAAGGCACTAACACAGGAAGAAATAAGTAACCAAAATACTGGAAGAGAAAAACAAAATCTACATTATCTTCTGATGATGCAATATTTTACATAGAACATATAGAAAAAAATTTAATTAGTATGAATTTTAGAGGTAACCAGATAAGAGATTAACAAGATAAGCATTAAGTTTCCTCTATAACAGGAAGAGTCAATTAGAAAGCATAATAGATAATAAGATAAAATTAGGTATAATTTATAATCACCATACATAAAATAAAATGTATATAGGATTAACATAGCTACATAAGCCTGAACTTTATGTAGAGAATTTCAAAATGGTTTATAATAAGGCACAAAAAGATGTGCATAAATGATATATATACACTTTCAAATTATTAAAAATTTAAGAATTAGAAATAATATTTTTGCACCAATTTATAAATTTTACTCATTTTAATAAAATGTCTAGTACTATTTTGGAAGATTTGGATGACATAATTACACAATGCATATGAAAATCCTTCAATAACTAAGTTAATTTTGAAATATGTAAAAATGAAATATGTCACTATTAATATGAAAAAAAATCAAAGTTATTACAGTAGTAGATACAGGCAGAAAAATAAATCATTTAAAGCAGTGGTTCCCAACCTTTTTCCATTTGTGTACCCCTTTCAAACCTACTTCTATAAATTGTACCTCTTGTTTTTAAAACAGCTGTTTTAAATACTGGAAACAGGATAATAAATTAGGAAAAAAACATTACTACACTAAAAGAACAAACCACAGATTTAATTTTACAATATTCAAACCACAGTTAAATATTGATAATGATGATCAAGTATTTAAACATTAAATGAAAAAACTACTTGAAAAGAATCATGATTAAAGGCAACACAATTACTCTTACTCAGTTAATAACTAAACTGATCAAACAGTCTGGCTCCAGATGGATTTGTATATTTGGGGAAGTTCTAAAAACATCTCAAATGGATTGTTCTGAAACTATGTGTAATGATTGGTAGAAGAACAGTTTGGAGGAAAGCTTCATAGTCACACCCTCACCAATCATTACTCACTAATGTGATCTAATTTTTAATTATCTCCATTAACAATAATTCAAACTTAACATTTATTGTTCCATAATTAATATTTTGCATCTTTTCTCTTGACTTGTTTTTTCACCATTACTAATTATTTTTCATATACCCCTCAATAGTCCAACAAGTACACATACCATCACTTAGGAACTGATGATTTAAGAAAAAAGAAAAAACTAGTAAAGAAAGATCCAAGATGGTAGAGTAGATAAATACTATGCCTGCTTCCTTCCATGAACATATAAATTTATAACTGACTTATCAACCTGGATAACCATCTGAAGTCTAGATAAAGAGAAGTTTGATAACTAAGAAAATAAAGAAGCCATATTGAGACTGGTAGGAGGGGCAGAGGTGTGAAACAAGAGGTCTGTGTGACCATTAAGATTTGGGAGAAATTTATCTGCCTTGGAGGTTCCCTCTGGAGGAATGAGGGGCTCCAGTCCCATACCAGCCTCCCCAGCCCAGAGTACTAGTGCCAGGAAGAGAAGCCCCCACAATATCTGGCTATAAAAACTGTGAGGATTCTGACTATCTGAATAGACAGAACTTTGGGAAACCCAGATGTACCCTTAAAGAGCCCACTTATAGATTCACTCCCTCACAAGCACTCACCCAGAGCACTGGCAAAGATACAATGAGTCAGGGAACATAGGAGACATACAAGAGTCAGATCTAAGTGTGTGATTTTGGGGGGAGGGTTGGAGGACATTCACCATTTGTTCTTTATGGGATCATCCTCTGGTGCAGTGGTAGACAGACATCACTTTTCCTGTGATAAGTCCCCCATAGCCATGACCATAACTGAATCAGACATGGTGGGCTCTGATCTTTCCACACTGATGACTCACTGAGACCCCACCACACCCAACTTCTTACTACTGGAGGCATTATCAGTGGCTCAATCTTATGAGAGCTGGCAAGTGGCAGCTATCCTCAGAGCTTCCTGGTTTTTTGTGGCGCTAACCCATATCTGGTACTGATGGCAACCATCCTTGGTCCACAGTGAGGCCTCCTCCATGTACCTATAGGTTTAGCACAGGCAGCAAACAATCGCTGATCACTTTATAGCCCCGACAGGGTAGTCCCAGGCCAATCACAGATAATGGTTGACATGGGTCTGCACCAAAGCTTCTCTCAAGAGGCCCCAGAACCAACAACATACTTGGAAGTTGGCTTCAGACCACAGCAGAGACTGCCCATTTAGCCTTACAAGTGGTACACCCTGAGGGTGATCTCAACAGGCACCAGAAACCACTGGGGAATATCCCACTCCATAGCTAAATCCCATCACCAGTTAGCCTGAGGCTCCATCCCACCCACTGACATGCCAATAGCAATCAAGGCTCAACTATAACAGGAGCACACATATAGCCCGCATAAAAAAATATTCCTTGGGAGTTCCCTGGTGGTGTAGTGGCTTAAGGCTTAAGCACTCAGTGCCGGTGACCAGGGAGACTGTACCAGGATCCCACAGAACATATACTACATAAGACCACCAGGCCAAGACTGGGAGACATAGCAAATCTATTTTTTCTTTTCTTTTCTTTTTTTTTTTTTTTTTTTTTTTTTTTTTTTTTTTTTTTTTTTTTTTTTTTTTTTTTTTTTGCTTTTTGGTATGTGGGTAGCTCCCTGGCTGGGAATTGAACCCAGGCCACAGCACTGACAGCACCAGCACTGAAGCCCTAAGCCACTACACTATCAGGGAACTCCCAGCAAATCTACCTAATACATAGAAACAAACACAGAGAGACAGCTAAAATGAGGAAACAAAGGCATATATATCAATTGAAAGAAGAGGAGAAAAATCCAGAAAATAAAACCTAAACAAAATGGAGACAAGAAACCTACCTGTACAAAGTTCAGAACAATGATTATAAAAATGCTCAAGAAACTTAGAACTTTAACGAAGAGATAGCAAGCATAGAGATGGACATAGTAACAAACAAACAACAGAAGTGAAGAACACAATTACTGAAATGAAGAATGCATTAGAAGGAATTACCAGCAGACTAGATGAAACAGAGGATCAAATCAGTGACTTGGAAGACAAGGTAGTAGAAAACACCTGATCAGGAGAGCAAAAAGTAAAAAGAATCTTAAAAAAAAAAAATGAGTGTGGTTTAAGAGACTTCTGGGACAACATCAAGCATAACAACATTTCCATCATAGAAGTACCAGAAAGAGAAGAGAGGGAGCAAGGAGTTGAGAACCTATTTGAAAAAATAATGACTGAAAACTTTCCTAACCTGGCAAAGGAAATAGACATACAAGTCCAGGAAGTGCATAGAGTCCCAAATAAGATAAACCCAAACAGGCCCACAATAAGACACATAATTAAAATGCCAAAGACATTTTAACAAATGTTAAAGACAAAGAAAGAATACTAAAAATAGCTAGAGAAAGGCAACTAATAACTTACAAGGGAGTTCCTTCCCATAGTATTGTCAGCTGATTGCTCAACAGAAACTTTGCAGGACAGAAAAGATTAGTAAAAAATATTCAACATGATAAAAGACAAGGACACACAACCAAGATTATACATTTAAAATTGAAGGACAGATAAGTGCTTCCCAGATTAGAAAAAATACAGGAGTTCACCATCACATTACAAGGAATGTTAGAGGGACTTCTTTAAGATGAAAAAAAAATCAAAATTATGGATAACAAAATGCAATAGCTACATATGTATCAATAACTACTTTTATGTAAGTGGATTTAATGCTATAAGCAGAAGACATAGGAGGGCTGAATTGATAAAAAGCAAATGCCAAATATACTGCCTACAAAAGACTCACTTTGATTCGAAAAACACATGCAGACTGAAAGTGAAGGGACAGAAAAACTATTTCATGAAGATGGAAACAAGCAAACAACAAAAGCTGGGATAGCAATATTTATCCCAGACAAAATGAACTACTTAAAAAAAGGCTAAAACAAGGGACAAAAATGACACCAGTAATTCCACTTGTGGGTATCGATTTGAAGAAAGCCAAATGCTACTTAGAGTGGATGTGTGCATCCATATGTTCATTGCAGCATTGTTTACAATACCCAAGATGTAAAGGCAGATGGATGAATGAATGAAGAGTAGGTGGTACGTGTACAAAATGGAATATTGCTCCATCATGGAAAGGAATGGTTTCTTGCCATCTACAGCAGCATGAAAATTATTGTGCTGAGTGCACTGTGTCAGACATAAAAAGACAAAGCAATACGATTTGCTTATTTGTGGAATCTAAAGAACAAAATGAACAAACAAAACAGAATCAAACTCATACATACAGAGAACACTTTGATGGTTGCCAGATGGCAAGGGGGCATGAGGGTGGGGTTAAAAAAGGGGAAGGGATTAAAAAGTACAAATTTAATTGTTATAAAGTAGTTACAGGGATGTAGAGAATAGCATAAGAAATAATATTATTGTAATAACAAAGTATGGTGTCAAATAGGTACTAGATTTGTTTGGGTGATAAATGGAAGGGGGTTGGGGCAGGATCATAAAAGTGAAGGAATTTAGAAGTACAAATTGAGTTATAAATAGTCATGGAAAACACAGGGAATATATTCAATGATATGGTAATAACTATGTGTCAAGGGGCTACTAGACTAGTCAGGGGATCACATCTTAAATTATATAAATGTCTAACCACTCTGCTGTTCACCTGAAATTTTTATAATATAATATGGAATGTCAACTGTAATTGAAAACTTATAAAAAGGCAGAAAAGGTGAAGAAGAATAAGAGGTCTAAATTTTCAGGTATAAAACAAATAAGTCATGGGGATGTAATATGCAACATAGAGAATGTAGTCAGTAATATTGTGACAGCATACTAGTGTTAGATGGTTGCTGGACATATGGTGATCACTTCTTTTGGTATATAAACACTGCATAACTATGGTACACCCCTGAAACTAAGATAATATTGTATGTTAACTCCACTTTTAATAAAAATCTTTTTAAAAACTAGTGAAAAATTGGTTTGTTTTATGAAGGAAAATATAAAGTTACATTCCACATAAAAAATAAAATGTAGGTTAGCTTAAAGACCTAACTTTAATAGGTAAGTTTATAAAAATAGTTGAGAAAATGTGGAAAAAATATTTATGACATTGGTATAGAAATATAGTTCTTTAAGAAAAGAAAAACTGCCTAAGAGAGAGAGAGAGAAAGGAGAAGGAAAAACATAGAAAAAAAGGGAAGAAAAACAAATTAAGCCTAAATTTAGCAGAGGAAGGAAGTAGTAAAAATCACATTAGAAACAAATAAAATAAAGACTAGAAAAACCATAGAATATATCAACACATAGAAAAGCTCATTTTTGAAATACTAAACAAAATTGACAAAACTTTAGGTGTACTAAGAAAAACAAGAAGATTCAAATAAGTAAAATCAGAAATTAAGGCAATATTATAACTGATACTATAGAAATACAAAGAATTATATAAGAATACTGTAAACAATTATGTCAACAAATTAGACAACCTAGAATAAATACATAAATTTTTAGAAGCATATAACCTATTGAAACCAAGTCATGAAGAAACAAAATAAACTAGCAAGGAGATTGAATCAATAATAAAAAAATCTCGTAACAAAGAAAAGTCCAGGTCCAGATGCCTTCATTGTCGAATTACACAAAACATTTACAGAATGAAAGGCAATCTTTCTCACATGTTTCCAAAAGCATTGAAGAGGAGAAAACACTTCCAAACTCATTTTGTGAGGTCAGCATTAATCTGAAACCAAAGCCAGACAAGGAAACTAAAAGAAAAGATAAGTACAGGCCAATATCCTGATGAATATTGCAAAAGTGCTCAACAAAATACTAGGAAAGCAAATTTTGTAACACGTTAAAAGAATCATAAACCATGGTCAAGTAAGATCAATCCCCAGATTTTAAAGATAGTTCAACATATGCAAATTCTTTAAATATTTGGTAGAATTCACCATGAAGCCATTTGGTCCTTGAGATATATGTTGATAAATAGATGATGAATAGATGGAGGGTAGATAGATAAACAGATAATTAGATGGATAATAAATAAATAGATAAACAAATTGATAATAGAAAGTAGGTAAATAGGTTGATGATAGATGATAGATACATATATAAATACATACATAGATGTACTTCTATGATAAAAACTCTCAATAAACTAGGGATAAAAGGATCATACTTCAATTTAATAAAAGCCATATTATGATACATCCACAGCTTGTGTGAGCTAGCCAAATGCCCCACAACTGGGTACCAAAAATACCAACATTTTCCCATGTAACTATAAACGATATCTTTGTATGGATTTTAGTCTCATTCATACCTCTTTCCCTTGACAACACAAAACTTAACACAACTTTATGTTATGTTGTTCTATTACCCTAATAAATATTGCTTTGAGTAGTTTCCCTTGATATCTTATAGTTGTTTTTTCACATGAATATAATAAAAGTTATCACACTCTAGAAATATTTTAGTGTTTTATGCAGATTACATTCCACTTATTGATTACTATATGAAGAATTGAAAGTCTAAAAGTACTGAGTATTTATACAAGAACAAGACAAACATTAAATATATTTCCTAACAGTTCTAAAATTTCTTTATATAGACATTTTTAATTTTTATTAAGCTTATTTCTAGATATTTTATTTTTCAATTACTTCAGTAAATGACTATTTTCTTCTAATGCATTTCTAAATGGTTGTTTTAAAAAACAGAAAGCAAACAATTAATGTTGTTAACTAACTTGCCAAATATTTGTCACTTTCCTTGAATTTCCTTTCCATTTTAAAACTGTCATCTTTCTCTTGACAATTAGCATTGGCAAAAAATTTCCAACCGTGTTCTATAATAATGGTGATAGTGTTACTTATGGCTATACGATAAACCACCCAAACTTTAATTTTTTAGAACAAGCACCAATTTTTTTCTCTCGCAGTCTTGTGGGTTTCCCTGGCTTACCTGGAAAGTTCATCTGCTGGTCTTACTTAAGATTGCTCCACAAATTGCAGCTGGATCTAGAGTCACCTGGGAACCAGACAGAGACAATGTAATAATAGACGGACTTTCCGTATCTTCTTGTAGTCTCAAGGCCTTTCTACTGCTCATCACCTCTCAACAAATTCTCTTCTGTAGTGTAATTAAACTTCTTAATTAAGCCCAGGGCTCCCTCAAAGAGAAAGAAACCGAGATCTTACGTCTTAAGATTGGAACTAGCACAGAATTACATCTGTGACCTCCTTATTTGTGAAGCAGTCACAGGATAACCCAGATTCAAGGAACAGGAAAACAAACTTCAACTCTCCATGGAGAAGGAAGTAAATTACAGTCATCTTCAATTACTCATGATCTTTCTTTGACCTCAAAATTTTTTATATTCCTCTCCCACAGAAAGTGCACTTACCCCATTCCAGGACTCCAGAAGCACTCTTCTTAAATTTTAAGTTCAAAAAATCATCATCTAAATCAAGTTCAAATGTGGTTCAACTTCTTAGGAATAATTACTCTTGAATTAAAAATCTTAGAATTAAGAGACAACTTTTTATAACTATGTACCCAACATAAGACAAGAAAAGTGAACATAAACATAAATTTGTTTTCAAATATCCGGCAAAACAAAACACACGTAGAACTTTCTGATCCATGTAGGCACAGTAACCAATCCCTTGAATAAGGTCTAATCTTACTCAATGGGAGTGGTTCTCTGTTACTCAGAGTTCTACTCTCTGGGCTCTTGGTTTTGTGCTGTAAGTTAACCTTTATTTTCTCCAAGAAATGGCCTCTATAAGCAGATGGGTAGCTCAGTGTCTCAGTCTTTGTTGTTGTTGTTGTTATAGGAATGTTTAAATCTAAAGGCCTCTTTTGTTTCTGTCCATTTCAGAGCTTGCTATTATAATTCCCTCAAAAATCTATGCACATTTCCAGTGTATCAGTTAAAATCTACTCCTATAGACCAATGTCCACACACATGCCTTTTCAAGACAGGCTTCCCTCTACCTTGAACTAAAAATCAATGTAGTATGGAACAACACCCTTATAGTCTAGCACAGGACATCTAAAAAGTGATGTCTTAAACCATTCTTAAATCTTAACAGGGACATATAACTGCAAAGCTTGATTATCTTGATTCTGAAGTTATTTATATATTTTTAAAAAACAGAATAAGAAACAGTTTTATTTTCCAAAGAGAAAACCTTAGGTTCAAGATAGTTTCTCTAGGTTCTGCTTAAAAACTAGTTTGTTTGTTTTTATTTTACCCAGATAAACAAACTAAATTGTTACTACTAACATTCTTCTGGAAATTTCTTTATCTATATACACAGATATATATGAATGCTAATTTGCACCATTTGCAGTAGTTATGTTCATAAAGTCCCTCCCTATGAACCTAAATTAGCAAAAGCTGAATCATAGAGACCCTGATTCTTGTGTTCAAGGTCAGCTTTTTAGGAGCTTCTGGTCACAATATTTTTTTCATCTAATGACTATATTGCTTTCTTATATGTATGTTTTCATTTAAGTACATCCTAACATATATAGTTGATTCATTAACATTGAATTTACAACCAACAATTCTGTAACTCATTTCTGAACTGAACTTACCTAACAGGCATTTTCTCTGTAAAGCATATATATTTCAGACTTATACTTAGAAGCACTAGACGCACTCTTATAGCACATCAGTACTATACTCAGAAGAGTTTTAAACAGTAAAACCACCAACAGAAGCAAAAAAAAAAAAAAAATGAAAATCGTGGTACTAAATGGACCACGAAAAGGACACTTGTTTACAGTATGAGAGTTGAAACAAGGCAGAATGTTGCCTTGTTCAACCTCAACTCACGCTCATTAAATGACTCAAATTTTTCACTGGTCTGGGCAGGTTCAGTAATGACCGCGAAAGGGCCCTGCTGTTTATGTTATATGTAATAACATACTTCATATGTATAATTTTTTCCATTATCTTAGGTGATCTCAATGCCAAACTTGCCAGCACCCATAACACAGGTTACCTTTTTCCATCCTCCAATGACAATTATTTCTTTGTCTTTCTAGTCGTTATTGACAATTTTCTTGAGACAATTCTGATTTTTGGTCATGACCAGGTCCAAATGCCAATGAAATTATGTTTCAGTTTTTATTGCAGGAGCAACTTCTAAGTATCAATTTCTTCTCAGCTAATTATGCTGAAAATCATAAATGTAGACTATAACAATCTACTTCAAATAATAGAGGCTTAAAAGTGGGATTATTTTCTATATCTTATAAACTTGTGTGTCGCGTTGGATCAACAGGGCAGTTTATCTGCTGGTCTTGTTTTGAGTCTCTCCTGCACTTGCAGTCAGATGGCAACAGTGAAGACTGAAGTCATTTGGAGTCTTTACTGAGATGCTAGCATGATTGCTCCATGTAGTCCAAATTTCTCCACTTTATCTCTTTCTGTTTTTCCCCCATCAGGGTAGTCATATTTCTCTTGTGACTACAATCTGCAGTCCAAATAGTGCAAAGCGGAAGTTGTCGGGTCTTTTTCTTAAGGTTTATGTGAAAATGATCATAGTGTCACTTAGTCTTCTACTGACTAAGTTGTCACAGGGCCAGCCCAGAAAAACAAAAAAAGCTTTATCTCTTAATGACAGAGTAAAACAATATTGTGATCATGTTGTCTTTAAAAGAAAAAACATATTCTTGATATATTTCTTACTTCAATAGGCATTTGTATATTTCAGCATAGAGCATTTTGACATTTTTGTTTTTGGATTATTTATTTATTTATTTATTTATTTATTTTTCCAATTAGTGGGAAAAGTTTAAGATTTGGGTTAAAAAATCTTAAATTCTAGTCCTATCTTTCTCATAAAATTTTTTTAAGACTAGTACTGAGGCACAACTTTTGTATTTGTAAATCAGAAATAATACCTTTTCTACTATAAATGAGAAAATACCTTTAAATTGGTATTTAATGAGATTTTTAAAATCATGTTATGAAAAACTATAAGTATCCTCACATGTTAAGAATTATTAGAAAAGAATATTCTGCATTTTCAAATGATCTTCAGTTTCTATTAGAATAATAATATGTTTTGACTTTTGATGTATTAACATAATACAATTCTAAATAGTTGCTTTTCTACTAAACCATCCTTGGATTTCTGGATTAAAATTTTTATTATTAATGAATTCAATTCTTTTGTGTATTATCAGTTTATAAAAATTTGTTAATTTAAGATCTCTGCATCAGCATTTAAACATGAGTTCACTCTGTAGTTGTGTAGTAGATGTATGTATTCTTTTTCAAATTTTGGTAGCACTGTTATTCTAGCTTTGTGCAAAATATTTTGTTTTCCTCTAATCTGGGAGAATTTAAATTACATTCTTATCAGTTCTTGAAATTGTGAAAGAGATCATCTGTGAACCCATCTGGGCCTGTCTAGTACTTTTTATATACTTAACTGTCTGAAAAAATACTCGTATTTTCTTCCATAGTTATTTCTCCATTTATTTTTTAAAATATACACTGGATTGATTTGTTTATTCTTGTAAATATAAAAAGTTTTAATAAAAATGTTTACACATTTGAGCAAAATTCTTCAAATCATTGTCTTCATAATCTATTTTAAACTATAATTTTGTATATTTTGGTTTTCTCCCATTTTTTATTAGATTAGGAAACAGTCAATCAATAAGACAATTTCATTGTTTATGATTCATGAGGTAAAAATATGGACTAGGAAAATTTACCCTGGAAAAATCCTTTGGAGATGACTTACTGGAAGCCCAATACACTATTTCTCATTAAATCTAAAACAGCCTATTTTTCCTCAAGTATTGGAAGAGATTTCTGTTTCTTTGAATACCAGATGAAGTATACTGGTTTACATTTACAGAACATTCTGTATTAAAAAAATGTACTTCTAAGTACTATAATTATAATTACATGTGATGAATCAAGATGCTCAGCACATACTGGAAAAAGCAGAAAGGAAGTATGATTGACTAAAGAGAAAATTTTTCTAACCCATCCCATGCTCACTTCTGGGCATAGTCTTAGAGGAGAATGGAGCAGGGTGGAAACTTTTCAGCTCTGTCACACCTACAGATGCCAAACATCTAAGGAGAAATCTGTTCATTGTGGATATTTTTTTCTCTTTTTTGACCTCAATTCCTTGTATTTGGCACATATTGATTTTAGTTTAGAATCTGAGGTTATGGATTTATTTTTGTTTTATTCAAGACTATATTTTTTTCTTTGTTACTTTTGTTTTTTTTTTTTCCGTTATTGCTAATGAAATAACAGAAAATTAAGACAAAAATTAAATTAAAATACTTTACTGCTTCACATTTAAAGTCAACTGTCATTAAATTTTAATATTTTTATTTTAGGTATAGCTAACATTTTATTAGAGAGGATTATATATTTGTTTAACTGTTAAATTTATTGGGGTGACATTGATTAGTAAAAATTACATAGGTTCCAGGTGTACAATTCTACATTACATCATCTATCTGTTGCGTTACATGTTAACCACCCCAAATCACTGCTCTTTCCCTCACCATATATTTGACTTCCCCTCCCTCCTCTACCTCCCTCCTCCTCCCTTACTCACGGGTAACTACTAAACAATTGACTCTGTCCACAAGTTTTTGTTTCTTTGTTGCTTTCAGTTTTATATTCCACATATGAGTGAAATCATATTGTTCTTGATTTTTTTCTGTCTGGCTTATTTTGTTTTGCATGATGATCTCCAGGTCCATCCATTCTATCGCAAATGGCAATATTTCATCTTTTCTTACAGCTGAGTAATATTCTATTGCGTATGTGTACCATAAGTTCTTTATCCAGTCATCTACCAAAGGACACTTCGGTTGTTTCCATGATTTGGCCAACATGAACAGCATTGCAATGAACACTGAGATATATAAGTCTTTGGGGACTAAGATTTTCAAAAATTTTAGGGTAGATACCCAGAAGGAGGATTGTCAGGTCATATGGTAACTTCATTCCCAATTTTCTGGGCATGCTCCATACTGTTTTTCCAAAGCAGTTGTACTAGTTTGCATTCCTACTAGCAGTTTATGAGAGTTCCTTTTTCTCCACACCCTCTCCAGCACTTGTGATTCCTTGTCTTGTTGGTAATAGCCATTCTAACAGGTGTGAGGTGGTATCTCATTGTGGCTTTCAAGTGCATTTCCCTAACAGCTAGTGAAGTTGAACATTTCTTCATATATTTTGGCCATTTGTATGTTTTTGTGGGAGAGGACCTGTTCAGGTCCTCAGCTCACTTTTTAATTAGATCATTGGGTTTTTTGTTGTTGAGTTGTACGAGTGCTTCATGTATTTTAGGTATTAGCCCCATGTCAGAGGTGTTGTTTGCAAATATTTTGTCCCATTCAGTTGGTTGTTTCTACACTTTGTTGAGGGTTTTTTGTTGTTGTGCAAAAGATTTCTAGTTTGATATTTCCCCAATCATTGATTTTTGCTTATACTTTCCTTGTCTTTGAGGTCATGTTCAGAAGTCCTCCCTGAAACCAAAGTCTATACGTTTCATACCAATGTTTCCTTCTATATAGTTTATTGTTCCAAGTCTCACGTGGAGGTCTTTAATTCATTTTGAGTTAATTTGGGTATTGGTGACAGTTTGTAGTTCAGATTCATTCTTTTGCATGTGTTTTCCAATTTTTCTAGCACTATTTACTAAAGAGGCTTTCTTTTTCCCACTGCATATTTTTCTTTCCTTTCTCAAAAATTATAGATTTATTTATTTGTAGGTTAATTTCTGGCTTTTCAATTCTGTTCCATTAGTCTGTGTGTCTGTTCTTCTGCCAATACCAAGCTGTCTTGATTATTGATGCTTTTTAGTATAGATTAAAATTGGGGTATGTAATTCCTCCAGGCTAATTTCTTTTTTATGTAAGATTACTTTGGTTATTTGGGGTCCTTTGTGGTTCCATACAAATCTGGTAATTTTTTTTTCTATTTTTTGAAAGAAGGTGAGATTTTTTGGTTTTTTTTGGTAGTTCCCTGGCTGGGAATTGCACCCAGGCTGCAGCGTTGGGAGTGCCAAAGCCTAGCCACTACACCACCAGGGAACTCCGAAAGAAGGTGAGAATTTAATGGGAATTGTGTTAAATTGGTATATTGCTTTGGGTAATATGGTCATTGTAACAATATTCAGTCTTCCAATAAAGGAACACAGAATATCTTTCCATTTCTTCATGTCCTCTTCAATTTTTTTTAATAGTGTTTTATAGTCTTCAGTACATAAATCTGTCACATTCTTTGTTAAGTTAATTCTCAGCTATTTTATTCTTTTTGTCTCAATCACAAAAAGTATTGATTCTCTCATTTCTTTTTCTGAAGATTTATTTTTTGTATATAAAACTGCAATTGATTTTTGTACATAGATTTTGTATCCTGCAACTTTTCTGTATTCATTTATTTTTTGTAATAGTTTTCTAGTAGAGTCTCTGGAATTTTGTATATAAAAAATGATATCATCTGCAAATAGTGACAGCTTGACTTCTCTTCCAATTTCAATACCTTTTATTCCTTTCTTTTGCCTGATTGCTCTGGCTAGAACTTCCAGTACTATATTGAATAGCAGCAGTGACAGGAAGGGTATCTGTGTGTTTTTCCTGATTTTAGGGGAATGGGCTTCAGCTTCTCCCCATTTGGTATGATATTACATGTGGGTTTGTCACATATGGCCTATATTATGTTGATGTATTAACTTTCCTTCTATACCCATTTTATTCATAGTTTTGACCATAAATGAATGTTGTATTTTATCAAATGCTTTGTTTGAATCAATTTATATGATCATATGGATTTTATCTTTTGGTTTGTTTACATAGTATATCACATTGATTGATTTGCATATGTTGAACCATCCTTGTGTTCCTGGATGAATCCCACTTGATTGTGGTTTATAATCTTTTTGATGAACTGTTGTATTCTATTTGCTAATGTTTTGTTTAGAATTTTTGCATCTGTGTTCATCAGAGATATTGGTCTATAATTGTGTGTATGTGTTATCCTTACCAGGTTTTGGTATTAAGGTAATGCTGGCCTCATAGAATGAGTTAGGAAGTATTGCCTCATCTTCAATTTTTTGGAAGAGTCTGAGGAGAATAGGCATTAGTTCCTCTCTGAATGTTCAGTAAAACTCTTCGGTGAAACCATCAGATCCAGGGCTTTTGCCTTTGGGGAGGTTTTGGATGATTGTTTCAATTTCTTTACTATTGATTGGTCTACTTAGATTATCTGGTTCTTCTTTGTTTCTAGAAACTTGTCTATTTTTTATAGGTTATTAAATTTGGTAGCATAAAGCCTTTATAATATTTTCTTATGATGCTTTGTATTTTTGTGGTATCAGTTGTAATTTCTCCCTTTCATTTCTAATTTTGGTTATTCATGTCTTTTCTCATTGTCCTTTGTTGAGCCTAGCCATGGGTTTATCAATTTTATTGATTTTTTTCAAATAATTAATTCTTTCTTGCATTACTTTTTCTTATTATCTTTCTGTTATCAATTTTTTTTTCCTAGTTCTGCTCTAACTTTTAGGATTTCTTTTCTTCTGCTGATTTTGGGATTTTTTAATTGTTGTTTTTCTTTTTCTTCTAATTCTTTAAGATATGATGCTAGGATGTTTACTTATAGTTTTTCTTGATTCTTGAGATAGGCCTGTAATGATATAAATTTTTCTCTTATTACTGCTTTTGCTTTGTCCCAATAATTATCATACATTGCATTTTCATTGTCATTAGTTTCTATGTATTTTTTAATCTCTTCTATTATTTCTCCTCTGATCCATTTTTAATAACATGTTGTTTAATCTCCATGTATATGTGATTTTTTTCTTCTTTCTTTTTTGCCATTGATCTCCAATTTCAAAGCTTTGTGTTCTGAGAATACACTTGGTATAATTTCATTCTTCTTGAATTCGCTGAGGCTACTTTTGTGTCCCAGCATATGATCTATCCTTGAGAATGTTCCAGTGCACTAGAAAAAAATGTATAATCTTATGTATTAGGATGAAGTGTCCTGTAAATATCAATTATGTTCAATTTCTGTAATGTATCATTTGAAGCTTATATTTTCTAATGTATTTTTTGTTTGGATGATCTGTCCATTGCTGTTAAGGGCATGTTTAGGTCCCCCACTATAATTGTGTTTTTGTCAGTTTCTCCGTTCAGATCTGTTAGTAGTTGCTTTGTATATGTTGGTGCTTCCTGGTTGGGAGCATATATGTTAATTAGTGTCAAATCTTCTTACTGTTGTATTGTGCCTTTTATCACTATGTAATGTCTCTTGTTATCTCTTTTAACTTGAAATTTGTTTCATCAGATAACAGTATGGCAACTCCTGCTTTTCTCTCATTACAATTTGCTTGAAGTATTGTTTCCCATCCTTTCACTCTGAGTCTGTGTTTGTCCTTATGGCTGAGGTGTGTTTATTTGAGACAGCATATGGATGAGTTTTGTGTTTTAATCCAGTCTGCTACTCTGTGTCTATTTATTGGTGAGTACAGTTTATTTACATTTAGGGTGATTAATGATATATGAGGATTATCTGTGGACATTATTTCTTCCCTTTTTATTTACTTTTGTTTGTTGTTGTTGTTGTTTTTGTTCTAGCTATTCCCCATTTATTTTGATTTTCTGTTTCAGGTCAAATAGGCTCCTTCTTGAAATGCTGGCCTGTGCTGGAGAATTCCCTCAGCTTCTGTATGTATAAAGATCTGAGAAGGCCTTTATTCCTCTCTCATATCTAAAGAATAACTTTGCTGAAAAAATTATTCTTGGCTGGTAGTTTCTTTCTTTTAATATTTTGAATATTTGATTCTACTTTCTCCTGGGTTCTAGAGTTTCTGCTGAGAAATCTGATGATAACATCATGGGTTTTCCTTTAAAGGTTATAGTTTGTTTGTTTCCTGGCTTCCTTAAGAATTCTCTCTTTGTCATTGATTTTTGACATCTTCAGTGTAATGTGCCTTGGAGAAACTCTCCTAGAGTCCACGTTGCTAGGGGTTCTGTTTTCTTCTTGTATTCATGGTTCTAGATCTTTCCATAGGTTTTGGAAAGACGTCATCTACTATTTGTTTGAGTAAGCTCCTTGTAGAATTCTGTTCTGCTTCTTCTGGTATTTGTATTATTCTAATGTTGTTTTTTCTAATGAACTCAGATAGTTCTTGTAGAGTTCTTTCATTTCTTTTGACCCTCAAATCTCTCTCTTGTACCTTTTGTGATGATTCCATGTTCCTATTATTAATAACACTAATTCTTTACTCCATCTAGTTGGTGCTATTCTTCATAGTAGCTAATTCATTTCTTAATTCTTTAATTGCATTGTTTATCTCTAGAATTTCTATTTGATTCTTTTTTATAGTTTTAATTTCTTCGTTAAAACATTCCTTTCATTTACAGATTTCCTTTCTGAGGTCATTTATCTGTGTCTGGATACTCTGACAACATTTTTTAAAGATCTTTGAGTGTCTTAAAAACTGCGGTCTTGAATTCTGTATCACTTAGATCATATGTTTCCAAATCTATAAATTCCTTATCTGGAGATTTTTCATTTTCTTTCTGAGTGGATTTGAATCCTAACGTATTCATTACACTTGATGTATTTGATGTGTTACTTTTCCTGGGCATGAGGACTTCTTCCTTGGCAGATAGGAAGAGGTCTTTCTTTCATTTCCCAGTTGGCATCACTCTAGCATCTTATAATATTTTCTCTTGGTTATATTGTCTTCTATCTCTGGAATTTTTCCTGCAAGGTGTGCTTCTCTTTTTTTACCCAGTCTCCTTGGTCTTGATGTGTCTCCTCATTGGGAATGTGTGGTGGACAATGTTGTGCTATGCCTCTGAGATCAGTGCAGGGGAAAGCTGCTGAGCCTGTGTTTTGCAGTTTTCCTGAGCCCTCCTGCCAGTTTCTGTGGGGGTAGGATTTGTTGGGAAGGATGCATGTTTGTTTGCTCACAGAGTAATGACAGTTTGCCTTTTTTCAGCTGGATGTGAAGCAGACACTAGGTAGAGTTGGAGGGGCAAGCTTTGGGAGAGGGTTAGGAGAAGCAGCCAGGCTTGCATCTATAGTTTTTGCCTGGGGGTGGGGGTGGTGCAGTTTACAGCTGCTTTATGTCCCAGGGTCACTCTCCTGGATGCTGGCTCTGCCATAACACAAGTCTGTTCATCAAGAGTGCCCAGGTGGGCAGGGTGTGTGCTTCTGGCTCTGCCTTCTCTTTTCTCCTGAGCCCAAGATTCACCCAGGACCATGTTTTATTCCAGTCAATGTTTTCATGGCTGCTGGCTTTTAGTTTCAAACTTGCCCAGAGCCAATTTTTGGTCAAGCCAGTGCCACCATGACTGTGCCACATTGTAGCTGGAACCCTATTCTCACCCAAGGCAATTTAGCAGCTTTTGTTCAGCCTCTATCTTGTCCAGGTCACAGTGCTCTGGATGGGGCTCCAGCACACTGCTGCCTGGTTCAGGTTTTAGCTCCCCCACCATCTCACAGATTTTCAGCTGCTCATGCCTCCACTCTTGTTTCTTTGTCTTCAACCTGCCCAGGAATTTCCTGCTCTTTGGCCTGTGTTCCCAGCCCCTCATCTCACTCCTTCTTCTGCCAGCCCTGGGTTGCATTCTGCAGCCCTGTTCCTCTGCTCTCTTCCCTCCTCTCCCGTTCATGCCCCTTTCTCTTACCTTCAGGTGTCTTCTTGTGATAAATTGTTCTCTCAGCTGAGGCTATACTACTCAGTGTTTCCCCCATTGAATCCCAGTTGTTCAATTGTATTTTCCAGGAAAGGTTTCGAGGATCGCGCTCACCACCACCCTAGGTCCTTCCTAAAAAGTATTACATATTAATAAACCTAATATAATATTTTGAATTATAATAGCCTATTATTGTCCTGCTTAGTAATTTTTTTTTCTTTTTGGTATGCGGGTAGCTCCCTGACCAGGAATCAAACCCAGGCCACAGCGCGGACAGTGCCAACGCCGAAGCCTTAAGCCACTACACCACCAGGGAACTCCCTGCTTAGTAATTTTTAATCAATATTTTTACATTTGACTTTTAAAGTTCAATTTATATCAACTTTACAATATCTCCAATTTAATATAATTTGACATTTGAAATGTTGGTATATTAGAATTCTGTCTCAAAGTAATAAATAAAGTAAATTTTAAAAGTACTATTTTATTTCAAAAACATTAATAATATTTAAAGTATTTAACACAATATTCCCTAAAGTAAGCATAATATCTTAACTACATTAATTAAACAAGAAAACTATGAGAAACCCAGAGCGTAACTATGTACATCTGTTCTCAAGTCTATAATCGTATCAAAATCTATTGTTGGTTTTATTTAAATTACTATGTTACACACTCTTCCTTCTGCCATACGCATTCACCCTAACTTAGTTTCCCAATTAATTTTGATATTTATTCATGCTTATAATGAGGACAATTTGATTAAAAAAGAAGACAAAATATTCTCTAAAAACCATATTTATTTTTTATTTAACATTTTTTATCTTTTTCTTAGGACACTTCATTTCTTGATTCACTCAGCTACTTATGTGTAAATGAGAATTTAGCATGCGCCAAAATCTGTTCTCATTTACTGTAAAGAGTGCTTAGCAAGATGAATATAATCTGTTACTACATGAAAATTGAAATGGAATAATAAAGTTATTATAAACTTAAAATTATAATATAGTTTGATAAATGCCACATATAGTAGAGGAAGTACAGTTCATAACATATCATACAGAAAGAGCTTCTTACCCAGAGCTAAAGAGTTAGAGAAAACAGAAAACAAAATATAGTTCATGAATAAATTTTCCCCTTTGCAAAAGAACTTTGCTAATTCTCACTGCATAGTTCTAACTTTAGCATAATTTCTGGCCTTTTGGCAATACTTTATGCTTTAATTCTTTTTTAAAAATTTTTAATAAAAGTATAGTTAGCATACAATGTTATACATTTTGAGGTATACACCATAGTTGTTCAGCATTTATATACCTAAAGAAGTGATCACCATGGGATCTAGCATCCATCTAACCTTACAGAATGCTATCACAATATTACTTGCTATAATATTTTCCCTCTGCTATACATTCCACCCCCATGACTTAATTCTTTTATACCTGAAAATTCAAACCATTTATTGCCCTTCACCTTTTCCCTCCTTTTCAATTATTCAATTAAAATTAAGATTTAATCTTATTTTATAATAATTTCAGGTGTACAGCATAGTAGGTAGACATTAGTATAATGTAAGAAATGATCTCCTTGTTTAGCCTAGTACTCACCTAGCACTATACATAGTTATTACATTGTTGTTGACTATATTTCCTATGCTTTACTTTATATCCCCATGACTATTTTATAACTATTTGTACTTAATCTCTTCTCTTTTTCACTCTGTCCCCTAATTCTCCTTCCATTTATCACCTTGAATCTAGTACCCATCTGACGCCATACATACTTATTACATTATTGACTATATTTCTTAGATTATACCCTACATTCCCATGACAAATTTGTGATGTCCAATTTGTACTTCTTAATTCCTTCTCCCTTTTCACCCATACCCGAATCCCTCTGTCATCTGGCAGGTTGTATAACATGTCCTCTGCATGTATATGTTTGTTTCCATTTTATTTGCTTAGATTCCACATATAAGCAAAATCACATTGCATCTGTCTTTCTCTGTGTGACATATTCTACTCAGCGCAATACCCTCTGGGTCCATTCATGTTACCACAGATGGCAAGACCCATCATTCCCATCCCTGGCCAAGAAATATTGCATTGTATATGCAAGGGCTGTCCAGAAAATAATCCAGCCATAAATGCCTCTATTTTTTGTATTACATGGCTGGATATTTTCTAGACAGCCCTCATTTGTACCACTTCCTCTTTATCTAGTCTTCAGTCGATGGACAATTAGTTTGCCTCCACATCTTGGCCATTGTAAATAATGCTGCAATGAACATATGGATGCACATGTACCCTCAAAGTAGCATTTTGGATTTCTTCAGATAAATACCCAGAAGTGAAATTCCTAGGTCCTTCATTTTATCTTATTGTAGCCTTTGATTAAAAGTCTATTTTGGCCAGGATAAGTATTGTTATCCCAGCTTTTTTGTTTCCATTTCCATTTTCATTAAATAACTTTTTCCCTACCTTTACTTCGAGTCTGTGTGTGTCTTTCAGTCTGAAGTGAGTCTTTTATAGGCACCATTTGTACAAGGACAGACAATTAATTTTACAAACTCATTCTCAAAAAAGTGCTACATACATCACTGCTGAATATCACTATGGTAATCCTCAAAGTACTCCCCTTGAGAAGTTATGCACTGACACCAATGCCTTGTCCACCATTCAAAGCAGTTTTGGAATTCTTTTTCTGGAATGGCCATCAGAGCTGTCATCATCCCCCAAATCTGACAATTAAGTTCATGAACTCGCCACCATGCACTTACATTAGCTGCACTGTACAAACAAGTCAGTAAGGTGCCATAAATCTGCTGAGTTATTAGTATAGTTCTGCCAATATAAGCACATGGTGGCAAGTTCATGAACTTAATTGTTCAGATTTGGAGGATGATGACAGCTCTGATGGCCATTCCAGAAAAAGAGTTCCAAAATTCTTTAAAGGGTGGACTAGGTGTTGGCATCAGTGCATAGCTTTCCAAGGGGAGTACTTCAAAGGTGACAGTAGTGATATTCAGCAATGAGGTATATAGTATTTTTTCTGGGATGAGTTTGAGAAATTATTTCTCCAACCTCATATTTAAGAGTTGTGTTTCCTTATCAATTCAGCTGCCTTGTGCTTTTGATTGGAACATTTAATCTATTTACATTTAAATTAATTGTTAGTAAATATGTAGTTATTGCTTATTGCCATTTTATTATTCATAATTTTCATCATTTCATTCTGTCTTAAACATGTCCCTCTAACATTTCTTATAATACTGGTTCAGTGGTGATGACTTCCTTAAATGTTTCTTGTCTGGGAAGCTCTTTATCTGTCCTTTGATTTTAAAAATGATAGCCTTGCTGAGTAGAGTAATCACAGTTGTGGGTTCTCACTTTTCATCACTTTGAATATATCCTGCCAATCCCTCTGGCCTGCAAATTTCTGTTGAGAAATCAGCTAACAGTTTTATGTGAGCTCCTTTGTAGGTAACTAGCTGCTTTTTTTTTTTTCTGCTTTTAAGATTCTCTCTTTGTCTTTAAACTTTACCATTTTAATTATAATGTGTCTTGGTGTGGGTCTGCCTGAGTTCATCTTCTTTGAAACTCTCTGTGTTTTCTGGGTTTGTATGTTTATTTCCTTCACCAAGTTAGGAAAGTTATCAGTTATTATTCCTTTGTTGTTGTTGTTGTTGTTGTTATTCTTTTTTTTAAATTCATTTTTATTGTTAGACTTATTGGGGTCACATCTGTTAGCAAGGATTACATAGGTTTCAGGCATACAATTCTACAGTGCATTGTCAACTTGATGTATACTAAGTTCACCACCTAATGTGACTTCTCTTTACATCACCTTATATTTAGCTTCCCCGCCTCCTCTCCCACACCCTCCACTTTCTCCCCTCCCTAACCCACTCATCCCCAAATAAACATTAAACTATTGATTGTGTCCATGGGTTATTTGTTTGTTCATTTCTTTTTTTCTTTGCTTTCAGTTTTATATTCCGCATATGAGTGAAATCATGCAGTTCTTTGTTTTTTCTGTCTGGCTTATTTCACTTAGCACGATGATCTCCAGGTCCATCCATTTTGTCGCAAATGGCAATATTTCATCTTTTCTTACAGCTGAGTAATATTCCATTGTGTATATGTAC
>PVJL010015033.1:11860-25883 GCA_004026885.1 Lyroderma lyra | reverse complement strand
TCTGGTTGGTCCTGTTTCCTATGGCAGTTATTTCATTTCTCACTTCTTTTATGGTATTATTTATTTCTCGTATTTCCGTCTCAATCTTTCTTATGTTTTGAATTTCTTTGTTAAATTGTTCTTTTTGTTCACAGAGTTCCTTTTTTATGTCGTTTATATCCTTTTTTATGTTATTTATCTCAGCTATGGTGTTCTGCCAGTAGTTTTCATTTCTCTCACAGCCTTTAGAATGGCTGCTTTAAATTCTCTGTCCCTTAAATGAGACCCTTCCAGTTGTAACAAGCTGTCTTCTGGGTAAATTTCATGTTCTTTCTCAGGGGTTTTAGTTTTTAAGGAATTCATCCTGTCTGCTGGTTTCTTCCTCTTTCACATGAGGGCTTTATGTTCAGTGCCCAGATTATTGCTTTTGTGGTGTCTTGCTGTAGGGCAGACACTAGGTGCCACTGGGGGTTGAGTTTTGGGGGAGAGGGGGCTGTTTGTTTCTTGTTTCTGATCTCCTATTGCGTTTGGAGGTTATGCGCATATGTCCATGGGAGAGGCCAACAAAAGGCTTTCCAAACGTGGCTCTGCCTTCTGCCCTTTGCTGGGGAAGCTGTTTCAGGGCTTGTTTCTGCTGGATGGGGTGAATGCTATCAAATAAGTCTTTTTTCCCAGCCCTGATTTAGCACCTGGCTGTCTAAAGGCTCACACTGCTTTCAGAACCCTGGGATGCACAAGGAAGTGCCCGCTCCATAAGTCCAATGCTGTGGGCCTGGCCTGAGATAGCAGGGTGTCCTTTGCAGTGGGCTGGGAACAGGAACTGCAGCCCTGTGTAGGTCTCCAGGGGGCTTAGAGCTGGGGTGTCATCTTTGCAGTTCAGAGTCCTTGCTCATCCCTTCTATCGCTCTAAAGTTCCAAAGCCCGGCTCCCGCGTGACCGCTCCTCTCTCCCGAACTGCGCCGCTCGGATCCTGTTGCAGTCTCTACTCCCTTCCCTCTCCCCAACTCGACACGTTCTCGCCAACCTTCAGGTATTTACTTGCGATTTGTGGATTTCTCAACAGCCGTTTTGTAACTCAGGGTCCTCTTTCTTGGCTCCTGGACGGCCGTTCAATTGTGTTTTCTGGGAGAGGCTTTAGGGACCTCCTCTCCAGTCGCCATCTTGTCTTCTGTCCTGATGTCCTTTTCTTATTCCAGGATTCTATCCAGGTTATCAATTACACTTAGTTGTCGGGTCCTCCTAGGCTTCTCTTGGCTGTGACTGTTTCTCAGACTGTGTTTCTAATGACTTTGGAAGTTTTGAGGAGTACAGGTAAAGTATTTTGTAGCATGGCCACCATTGGAATGTGTCTTATCTTTTTCTCATGATTAGATTGGGTTTTCAGATAGAAGACCACAGAGGAAAATAAAATGTCATTTTCTTTACAAAATATCAAATGTACATATTATCAACATTACTTGTCATTATTGATGTTGGCCTTGGATCAGCTGACTGAGATAATGTTTGTTAGATTGCTCCACTGTAAAGTTACCCCCCCCCACCAATTTCTATCCTGAATTCTTTTGAAGGAGGTCATTATGTGTAGCTCTCACACTTAATGAGTAGGAGTTAGAGTCCACCTTCTTGAAGGCAGAATATCTACATAAATTATTTGGAATATTGCACAAGAGATTTCCCTCTTCTCCTCCATTCATATTTATTTAATCATTCATTTGTATCAGCATGTACTAATGGTTATTTACTTTAGACTTTAGGTTATAAACTGATACTACTTTATTTTATTCCCCAAATTATTTCAACTTTGGCTTTCAGGAAATCTTTCACTTGGTTCTTGTGTCTGTGTGACCTATTTAGATCAATGTGGGTTTTTTTGTTTTTTGTTTTTGTTTTTAGCATTTGCTTTCTTTTTGGAAAAATGGGATGTTCCTGTTTTTCATTTCATTTTGTATATTCAACTCTTTGCTTTTAGTCACAGTAGGCTTTTATAGAAGCTGCTAGAAGATAACAGATGAGGAAGAAAAGTTGATAAATGCTTTAGAAATGTAGAGTGACTTGATGTCTTTATTAATTTCTCATCTTGTGATTTCAGATTGCAGGTAACATGATTTCTTCTTGTGTTTTATATTTATTTTACCCCAATTTTTACTCTGGAATGGTAATGATTTTCATACATTTAGTGAGTCAATCTAAGTCTTTAAAAGAAAGTAACTGGTACATTATGAGAAAATATGTGCATCCCCATTTTCATTGCAGCTAAGATATTGAAACAACCTAAGTGTCCATCGATGGATAGATGCATAATAAAATTGTGGTATATACTCATATACACAATGGTATATTATTCAACCATAAAAATGAAATTTTGCCATTTCTGACAATGTGGGTGAATTTTAAAACTATGATGTTAAATGAAATCAGTCAGCTAGAGAAATATAAATACCTAATGATCTCTCTTACATGGAGAATCTACAATAAAAACAAAACAAAACAAAAAAACCCAAGGTCATAGATATGGAAAACAGATTGGTGGTTGCAAGAGGCAAGGAGTGAGAGGTTGGAAAAATGGGTAAACTGTGTGTTTTTTTGTATTTTTAGTTGACAAAATAATAAATAAATTTTATATATAAATTTAAAAAAAGAAATTAGATTATCTGTACCCAGAAGAAATGCTTTTCAATGTAAAGTTTTTAAAATATGATAAAACTGAAAGTAACAAAGATAAAAAAAAACAAAAACCCATGGACACAATCAATAGTTTAATGTTTATTTGGGGACAAGTGGGGAGGGGATGCGAGAAGGGGGAGGTGGTGGGAGAGAAAGGAGGGAGAGCTAAATATAAGGTGCTAGAAAGAGAACTCACACTGGGTGGTGAACTTATTATACAGCAGGTTGACAATGTACTATAGAACTGTACACCTGGAACCTATGTAATTTTTGCTAACCAATGTCACCCCAATAAATCTAACAATAAAAAAAGAAAATATGATTTCTTGTTTAAGTAATTGTAGATTATATCCTAATAGTAACTTAATGGGAGGCAATGGACATTGAATATAATAAATAAGATAATGATTTTAAGGCAAAAAAAACCCTTAACAGTTTATATACATTGCTTATGTATACACATTTTGTCACTTACACGTAAGTGTCATTACAGCTTCTCAAAATACAACAATCTTCTCTCCTAAAGTTTGTCAGCATTTTCATTATAAATCTGCTCTTCAAAAGCATATAACATGTCCTTTAAAATTTCATTTGGGATTTAAACTTGCCAAACACAATTGCAAACTGTGAAAGTTTCTTTTGAAAATTTAATCAGAACCATTGTTTTTGTCTCAGTGCTTTGACTTGTTTGATAGGTACTTTCTTCTTGTGTCTTGGTTAATGGTTTCTCTCTCTTCTGAGAATGATGACTGTTGAATGAGAACATGGCCTTAAATTCTGTGTTTGATGGATGATGTATAATATCCTAACCTTTGACTCTTTGGTGGATATCTTACAGCAGAAAATGTTTCCTAAATGGTAGTTAAGTGGTTTTTCTCCTTCTTTTCTTTAATGGCCTATTAATGTAATCCCAATGGTTTGTGCTGTACTTTTCTGTTGATATATCAGCAATAACCAATTAGAAATTACAAATATGAAAGAAGTTTATTGGCAATATTGAAAAATAAATATTTTCAAATTCTAAGAACAATTTTAACAAAAAAACATAAGGCTTATATTTTCTGGAGAAACAAAGTAAAATTTGAATAAATGAAAAGATACACCATGTCTTTCACTAGGGTATCTGAATATTTAACATATGAGAAAGTTTTGAGATAAACTAAAATGGTGGCATGAGGGGTGCTCCTGGAAAACTCTCCTGGAAATTACAACAAATAAAACAACTATAATTCAACAAAGGATTCCCTACAAAACACACAAACACAACTAAAAGACACATTCGTTGCATCAAAATACCTGCAGGTAGACAAAGAAGGGCAAACTTAAGAGGGAGGAAGGGGCAGTGAACACACAGGCAGTGCATGGGTCCCTGCTTGGAACTCTGCAGCCGTGGGAGAGAGGAGGGAGATGGTGGTTGAAGAGCATTCTGGACCTCATTTGATCCATGGGACAGAGAAAAGAATGCACAGAGGTTGGGGATGTGAGATGCAAGCAGACCTCACTTTGGCCCCAGGAGGTGTAGACACTGGAGCCACAAGACACCACAGCTTGAATTCACTCCAGTTCTGAGAGAAAGAGTGGCAACAGGGACAGTGAGGAACCATGGCCCCACCTCTCTCCAGTCCAGGAAAGAGAAGGAGAGAAAAGTTTGTGAGTGAGCTTTTCTGCCCAGGAGCAGTCCTGCCTGAGGGATCAGCATATAGAACAACTGATCCCAACACTCAAGGCAGAGACCTCAGGGCAAACCAAATACAGAAAAGGGTCTGCCCACACTGCCCTCAGTGCCAGGCAGAAAACAAAGGCAAAAACCCTGGTATCCCTCCCCAACCCACCCAACCTTCCATATCTATATCCACCCACCTTCTCCCAGCATGAGCAGTGAGCCCGGAAGAAACTGTGGCAGTGAGTGTTGGGTTAAGGAGCAGAATATCTACAAACAAGTAGGCTGCCAAAATAAGGAAACAAAGCAATACAGCTCAAAATAAATTCAAATAGCAGAAAATCGGAGACAGCAAGGGATGGAGAACTTATTTGAAGAAATAATGACTGAAAATTTCCCTAATCTGGTGAAGGAAATATGCATATACGACAAGCCCAGGAGGCACAGAGAATCCCCAACAAGATGAATCTGAACAGGCTCACGTAAGACACATATTAAAATGGCAAAAGTTAAAGACAAAGAGAGAATCCTAAAAGCAACAAGATAAAGGCAAGTAGTAATTATAAGAGAACACCCATATGACTGTCAACTGATCTTTCAACAGAAATTTTGCAAGCCAGAAGAGACTGGCATGAAATATTGAAAGTGATTAAAACCAAGGATCTACAATCAAGAATAATTTAGCCAGCAAGGATATCCTTTAAAATTGAAGGACAGATAAAGATCTCAGACAAGAAAAAGCTAAAAATGTCCATCACCACCAAACCAGCACTGCAAGGAATGTTAAAGCGACTTTTTAAAGATGGGGTTGGGGAAGCAAAAATTATGAATAATGAAATGGCAGTAGCTACATATCTATCAATGGTTATTTTCAATTTAAACAGATTAAAAGCTCCAATCAAAAGACATGAAGGGTACTGTACTGAGTGGAGTGTCAAACAGAGGAAGACAGGTGGAAGTTGACTTCGCTTATAGGTTGAATCCAAAGGAAAAAAATAAGTGGAATAGGAACAGATTCATAGATACAGAAAGCATTTGGATTGTTGCCAGATGAGAGAAGAGTTGGGGGAGCCAGTGAAATACAGGGAAAGAATTGGAAAGTTCATATTGGTTGTTACAAAGTAATAGTTACGAGGTTGTAGGGTACAGAATAGGAAATATAGTCAGTAATGTTGCAGTAACCATGTGTGGTATTAGGTGCGTACTACATTTGCTGAAGGCTGGGAAGAAGGATGGAAGGGTGGGTAAAAAAAGGGAGAATGAATTAAGAAGTACAAATTTATCATTACAAAATAATCACAGGGATGTAAAATACAGCATATGATATACATCCAATAATATTGTAATAATTATGTAAGGTGTCAGATGGGTACTAGATGTATCACAATGATGATTTTGTAAGTTTTATAAATGTCTCATCTCTGTTGTACATCTGAAACTAATATAATATTGTATGTCAAATATAATTGGAAAATTATATATATATATGAAAGGAAAAAAGAATTCCCACTCTTTTACCTGACAGAATTAATCCCATATTTTTGTTGTCTTCTCCAATACATACATATTTGGAGTTAAACTTAGGTATATATTTCATGACAAACATAGCTTGCTGTACTCCAGAAAATTATTTTAAAACTTCTGCTTAACTAATATGGCTTCCTCTTAATCTTTATGTCATGATAAATCTATGTCACACATACTTTTTTACTGTCATATCAATAGAAATTTAAGAAGGAAAATATAAAAAAATAAAATATATGTTTTTCCAATTGATTTATAAGTTTATAGGTATAGAAATTTCAAAATTAATTTATAGGTTTCATATTAGTTTAACAAGATTTCTATTTACTTTTTAAACAATGGTCTGAAGTTCATTTTGGAAGAATAATAGATGGCAATAGTTAAAATAGGTTTTTAAAAAATCAATAAGAGATGGTAAAATGTATCACAGAGTTATAAGAATTACTAGTATGATATGGTTTTATGGATGGAGATATGAAAAATGAAATAGATGATCTTGAAAATATTACTTTTTATGATAAAAATCATCATAAGCAATGCTGAAAAGAATTATTCAATAATAGTTTTTGGAAAATTGGCTGAATGGGAGGAGAGGACATTTACCATAAAATCTCAGGTTAGCACTTCACTTCACACTATATGCCGAAATAAATTTTTGAAACATTTACAAGTTAAATGTTTAAAGCATTTAAAACCAGAAACAAGTAGCATTGACTATTTAATTGATTTTATGATGAGAGGAAATCACAGAAGAAAAGGATGATGGATTTAAATCTGTGACAACTAATATCTTTTTTAAAAAGCATGATTAACAGAATGAAAAAACAAATTATAAACACAGAAAATGTACTCATATATATGTAAAGCAAAGACCTAAAGTCTGTAATATATAAATATCTCTTATGAATCAATATGAAAAAGATGAACACCCATGTAGGAAAATAGCAAAGACATGAATAGGAAATGAAAAGGAATGCACATGTACAACAAACATTTGGAAAATACAAATACAAATTTAAAGCCGATTTTTTAATTCTGATCTTATTCACAAAGCTTAAAATTAAGTTCTTATTAAGGTGTTGTGAGACAGACACACTTGTTGACTTCTAGAGGAGTGTAAATTAGCATAATCTTTCTGGAAAGCTAATGGTAATATGTACAAAGAGCCTTAAAAAGATATTAATCTTGGGGAGTTCCCTGGTGGCATAGTGGCTAGGCTTCAGCACTGTCATCGCTGTGGCCTGGGCTCGATTCTTAACCAGGAAACTACTCACATTAAAAAAAAAAAAAATATATATATATATATATATATATATATATATATATATATATATATATTTAATTCATGAATCTTGTACCTAGAAAACAATCATAAGAAAATAATCAAGATGTGTACACATATATGCACATATATATTTTTATTTTTACTACTACTAATAGACTGGAAAAATCTAAATGCCAACAAGATAGAAATATTAAAAACAATATGGTACATCTATTATGATAGAATAATGTGCAGGCATTTACAATCATGTCATATACATTATTTCAGTTGTCATTTGAATAGGTAACTCTTCTTTTTGTTGCACATTTTATCCCTAAGCCTGATCAAATTAAAATGAAAGCTTAGTATTTGAATAAATGAAATTTTATAGAATTTTCAAAATTCTAGACAGTCACTGTTCACTGGATCTTTTGGCCTGGGTCATGACTGTGCTATTTTGCTCTTTTGCAGATATTAGATTATACTTGCAACTTGCTTAGATGATCTAACCCTGATAAAAAGTCAGAAAGATTGTCCCAGTATTTATCTTCTGCTCCCAAGTAGGCTTATCAAAAGGTTGATCATTCACTTTCCTAAAACTCTTCAATTCTGTGTCATGATTCTCTCTTGTTTGTTCACCCATATTTTAATTGTTCTTCTACTGTCTCCCTAATATAATGGTGGAAGTACCATGTAGGACCCTCAAACAATTCTTTGTCATTCAAGATGACTGTGCTTTGAGTTAATTCATCATGAAACAGAATTAGGAGCATAGTACATGTGGTCAGACAGAGCCTAGATCTGCTCCAAGTTAGTGACTTTGGGCAAATGACTTAATCTCTCTGAGCCTTAGTTGTTATGGTTTGAGAGATAAAATGTATATAAACACTTGGTTCATTGTCTGGGATATAGTAGACAATTGAAATGCTCACTACTGTTATTACTATTATGTACTAGGGACTGCAGATACCAATAAATTTCAAAAGAAAATACTGATGATTTTATGCAAAGGTACTTTATTGTTATTAGTAACAGTTGATGCTACCAGAATGGCAGGATATCAGCTGGACTGCCAGACTTAAAAGGAAAGAAGTAGCTCTCAGGAAATGCTCCTTAAGCAAGCGGCACTTAGGTTCATCACATCTGTGGTTCAGCACCTAGCACATGTAGTAGTGCTTAATAAAGATTTGTAGAATAGATGGCTGGCTGCTTGTCTGGCTGACTGAGGTGTGACAAATCAAAGCCCCTAGTAGCCAGGAAGTAATGTGAACAAATCTAGTTCATGGGCGTCTGGAGAAGAGAGGATATAAGTATGGTGAAAGAGAAGGGACAGATGAAAGAAAGGGAGATGTAAGGGTCTGAAAAGATATGTTCCTGCTGTTTGAACTACAATCCTCCTGTTCTCTATTTTGTTTTCACACCCAAGTAAAACAGCTGGGGACATATTGGAAGAAAGTAAAACTCTTATGGTCTTATTGATGGAACTGACTATTTCCTACTTCACTTCCACCCTCCCAGGGAAGATTAGTGACAAGGCGGAGACTACTCCAGGGAGATATTTCTGAAGTCTGTAGGGATAGAGCAATAGGAATGGCCATAGTGACCTCTTTTATGAGTCTTAAATTGGGACACATGGTCTGACCAAAGATTTTTTTAATATGTAAATATATTCATGATGACAATCTCAATATATATAATCTTTAATATAATCTAAAAATAAGTTACCGTTATTGGAAAATAATAAAATTCTCTTAAATTAGGGCTTTCCTAAAAAGTTAAAAGCATACTGTTGCCATGATTTTTGGCACCTTTTAAAATCCAAGAATTTGGGGATGCTTTCAAAATTGCAGTAATATCTTGAATTTTTCACACACACACATAAACACACACACACACCCTTCTTTTTTGTAGGGTGTCTTGTCAGCATTTCAGACTGCTAGATTTCTCCATAGTCTTGACCAGGATACAAAAACCCAGGTGGAACATGTTCAATCTCAGAGATAGTAGAGGGGTGGAAATAAATAGATGTAGAGTTAAGCATACATGATTGATGAAGGTAAAAATCACTACCTAAATCTCAGGAATTCAGGAGTAAAAATGGGACTGGAACGGAGGATTAAGCATTTACTGGGATTGAAGTATGATAATAATTTATGTAAATAAACCAAAAAGTAGATACATTTGTTTAATGGGAAACTGTATTGTTGTGGAAAGACCTAAAGAGATGTTGGGCTTGATGAAAGAGGAAAAATGCACATATTTATTTGGCTTGAAAAGAGAACAAAATGAGGAAGGTTTCAATGACAAAGGTGGTGTTCACCACCATTCATTCAGTGAACAAATATTTTTGGCATGCTTACCAGGTTCCTGATAGTGTTCTAGGTACCAGGGGTTCAAAAATAAGCAAGATCTGAGAAGACAAGATGGCGATTGGAGAGGAGGTTCCTAAAGCCTCTCCCTGAAAACACAATTGAACGACCATCCAGGAGCCAAGAAAGAGGACCCTGAGTGACAAACCGGCTGTTGAGAAATCCACAAATCGCAAGTAAACACCTGAAGGCTGGCGAGAAGGGGGCGAGTCAGGTAAAGGGAAGGGAGCAGAGACGGACCACGTGGGATCCGGACGCGCTCCCTGCTGACTATTCGGAGTTGCGCAGTTTCCGGGAGGGGAGAGAGACTGGGGAGCTGAGGACGGAAGGAGTTTGGGAGCCAGCCTCTGGAACTTTTGAGTGTTAGAAGTGCTGAGCAAGGACTCTGAACTGCAAAGATAACACCCCAGCTCTAAGCCCCCTGGAGACCTACACAGGGCTGCAGTTCCTGTTCCCAGCCTGCTGCAAAGGCGACCCTGCTATCTCAGGCCAGGCCCACAGCTTTGGACTTATGGAGCGGGCACTTCCTCTTGCACCCCAGAGTTCCGAAAGCAGTGTGAGCCTTTAGACAGCCAGGTACTGAACCAGGGCTGGGAAGAAAGACGCATTTGATTTGCTAGCATTCACCCCAGCTAGCAAAAAACAGCTTCCCCAGCAAAGAGCCAAAAGCCTTTTGTTGGCCTCTCCCCATGATATAGGCGCATAGCCTCCAAATGCAGTAGGAGATCAGAAACAAGAAACAAACAGCCCCCCCTCCCCAAAAACTCAATCCCCAGCGCCACCTAGTGTCTGCCCTACAGCAAGACACCACAAAAACAATACTCTGGGCAGTGAACATAAAGCCCTCATGTCAAAGAGGAAGATCCCAGTGGACAGGATGAATTCCTTAAAAACTAAAACTCCTCAGAAAGAACATGAAAGTAACCCAGAAGACAGCTTGTTACATCTGGAAGGGTCGAATTTAAGTGACGGAGAATTTAAAGCAGCCATTTTAAAGGCTGTGAGAGAAATGAAAACCTATTGGCAGAACACCATAGCTGAGATAAATAACATATAAAAGGGTATAAACGACATAAAAAAGGAACTCTGTGAACAAAAAGAACAATTTAACAAAGAAATTCAAAACATAAGAAAGATTGAGACGAAAATACAAGAAATAAATAATACTATAAAAGAAGTGAGAAATGAAATAACCACCATAGGAAACAGGACCAACCAGATGGAGGAAAGAATTAGTGATATTGAAGACCAGAACATGGAAACAGCTCAGAAAGAGGAAGAGAGGGAATATAGAACCAAAAGGGTTGAAAGAAATCTGCAAAAAATATCCGACTCCATGAGACAAAGCAACATCAGGATAATAGGAAAAGAAGAAGGGGCAGAACAATCTACAGAGAGCATACTCAAACAAATCGTAAATGAGAATTTCCAAACCTATGGAAAGATCTGGAACCCCAAGTTCAAGAAGAAAACAGGTCCCCCAGATACCTGGGCCCCAACAGATCTTCTCCAAGACACATGGCACTAAAGATGTCCAAAACTAAAGACAAAGAGAAAATTCTCAAGGCAGCCAGGGAAAAAAGAACTATAACCTTTAGAGGAAAAGCCATCAGGCTGGCATCAGATTTCTCAGCAGAAACTCTACAAGCCAGGAGAGAGTGGAACCCAATATTGAAAAATTTAAAAGAGAGAAACTTCCAGCCAAGAATAAATTATCCAGCAAAATTATCTTTCAGATATGAAGGTGGAATAAAGACCTTCTCAGCAAACTGAAGCTGAGGGAATTTGCCAGCACGAGGCCAGCACTCTAAGAAATAATGAAGGAGGCTCTTCAGCCTGAAACAAAACATCAGGACAAATGGAACAAAGTTGGGGCAACAAGAAAAAACCAAAAATAAATGAACAAACAAACAAACAAAAACAAAGAAAGAAATGAGTAATGGCCACAGGAAATCCTCACATATCGATCATCACTCTAAATGTCAATGGACTGAACTCACCAATAAAAAGACACAGAGTAGCAGACTGGATTAAAAAACAGAATGCATCCTTATGCTGTCTCCAAGAAACACACCTCAGCTGTAAGGACAAACACAGACTCCAAGTGAAAGGATGGGATACAATACTCTAAGCAAATGGTAACAAGAGAAAAGCAGGAGTGGCCATACTGATATCTGATGAAATAAACTTGACGTTAAAAAAGATAGTAAAAGACAAAGATGGTCATTACATAATGATAAAAGGCACAATGCAACAACAAGAAGACTTGACACTAATCAACATATATGCTCCCAACCAGGATGCACCAAAACACACAAAGAAACTACTAACAGACTTGAAGGGAGAAACTGATGAATACACAATCATAGTGGGGGACTTAAACACCCCGCTAACAGCCATGGACAGATCATCCAAACAGAAAATAAATAAGGAAATAACAGCTCTCAATGACATTATTACAGCAATTGGACATAATTGACATTTACAGGACACTTCATCCAGCAAAAAGAGACTACGCCTTCTTTTCTAGTGCGCATGGACAATTCTCAAGAATACACCACATGCTGGGACACAAAAGTAGCCTCAGCAAATTCAAGAAGATCAAAACTATACCAAGTCTATTCTCAGACCACAAAGCTTTGAAACTGGAGATCAAATGTAAAAGGAAAGCAGAACAAACCACATATACATGGAGATTAAACAACAGCTTATTTAAAAAGGCCTGGATAAAAGAAAAAAGAAAAGATGAGATTAAAAAATATATAGTTACTAATGACAATGAAAATACAACGTATCAGAATTATTGGGACACAGCTAAAGTGGTAGTAAGAGGGAAATTTATATCATTACAGGCCTATCTTAAGAAACAAGAAAAATCACAAGC
The DNA here is from genome assembly GCA_004026885.1 of Lyroderma lyra. Classification (NCBI taxonomy): domain Eukaryota; kingdom Metazoa; phylum Chordata; class Mammalia; order Chiroptera; family Megadermatidae; genus Lyroderma; species Lyroderma lyra. The sequence goes on along the minus strand of PVJL010015033.1, from coordinate 13,539 downwards.
AAACATCTTAGCATCCCGTCTTAAAGAACTCGAAAAAGAAGAGCAGACAAAACCCAAAGTCAGCAGAAGGAAAGAAATAATAAAAACTAAAGCAGAGCTAAACCAATTAGAGAACAGAAAGACAATAGAAAAAATTAATATTACGAAGAGCTGGTTCTTTGAGAAAGTCAACAAAATTGAAAACCCCTGGTGAGACTAATCAAAGGACGAAAGGAAAGGACACAAATATCCAAAATTAGAAATGAAAGGGGAGAAATTACCACTGATACCACAGAAATACAAAGGATTATAAGAAAATATTATGAAGGACTTTATGACACAAAATTTAACAATCTAGAAGAAAGGGACAAGTTTCTAGAAACTTATAGCCTACCAAGACTGAACCAAGAATAACTGGATAATCTAAATAGACCAATCAATAGCAATGAGATTGAAATGACTATCCATAATCTCCCTAAAGACAAAAGCCCTGGACCAGATGGTTTCACCAACGAGTTCTACCAAGCATTCAAAGAAGAATTAATGCCTATCCTCCTCAGACTCTTCCAAAAAATTGAAGAGGAAGCAATACTTCCTAACTCATTCTATGAGGCCAACATTACTCTAATACCAAAGCCTGGCAAAGACAATACAAAAAAAGAAAACTATAGACCAGTATCTCTGATGAACACAAATGCAAAAATCCTGAACAAAATATGAGCAAACAGAATACAACAATGCATCAAAAAGATCATACATCATGATCAAGTGGGATTCATCCCGGGAGCACAAGGATGGTTCAACATACGAAAATCAATCAATGTGATACACCACATAAACAAAACCAAAGATAAAGACCATATGGTCATTTCAATTGATGCATAAAAAGCTTTTGACAAGGTACAACATCCATTTATGATCAAAACACTAAATAAAATAGGTATAGAAGGAAAGTATCTCAACATAGTAAAGACCATATATGAGAGACCCTCGGCTAACATCATACTGAATGGGGAAAAGTTGGAACCTATTCCCCTAAAATCAGGAACAAGACAGGGATGCCCCCTGTCACCACTGTTATTTAATATAGTACTGGAAGTTCTAGCCACAGCAATCAGGCAAGAGAAAGGAAACAAAAGTATCCAAATTGGGAAAGAAGAGGTCAAATTGTCACTATTTGCGGATGACGTGATACTCTATATAAAAAATTCCAAAGACTCCACCAGCAAACAATTAGAAAAAATTAACGAATATAGTAAAGTTGCAGGATACAAAATCAATGTACAAAAATCAACAGCATTCATTTATACAAACAACGAATCCACAGCAAAAGAAATGAGGGAGTCAATTCCTTTTGCTATCACAACAAAAAGAATGAAATACCTGGGAATTAACTTAACAAAGAACGTGACAGATTTATACACAGAGAACTATAAGACACTTTTGAAAGAAATTGAAACAGACTTTAAGAGGTGGAAAAATATCCCCTGTTCATGGATACGAAGATTTAATATTGTTAAAATGGCTATTCTGCCCAAAGCAATCTACAGATTTAATGCAATACCCATCAAAATCCCACAATCATACTTTCGTGAAATAGATAAAAGAATTATTAGATTTATATGGAACCATAAAAGACCTCGAATTGCCAAAGCAATACTACATAAAAAGAATAAGGCTGGTGGCATTACACTTCCTGA
>PVJL010015033.1:0-11760 GCA_004026885.1 Lyroderma lyra | reverse complement strand
TGAACAGAAATATAGACCAATGGAATACAACTGAAAACCCAGAAATAAACCCACGAATTTATGGAGAAATAATTTTCGATAAAGGAGCAAAAAACATACAATGGGGAAAAGAAAGCCTCTTTAGTAGGTGGTGCTGGGAAAACTGGAAAAACATATGCAAAAGAATGAACCTGAGCTATGAACTCTCTCCATATACAAAAATTAACTCAAAATGGATTAAAGACCTCCATATAAGACCTGCAACAATAAACTCTATAGAAGAAGACATAGGTACTAAATTTATAGACCTAGGACTCAAGGAAGACTTCATGAACCTGACCTCAAAGGCAAGGGAAGTAAAAGCAAAAATAAATGAATGGGACTATATCAAACTAAAAAGCTTCTGCACAGCAAAAGAAACCATCAACAAGGAAAAGAGAAAGCCAACTGAATGGGAGAAAATATTTGCCAATAACGCATCAGATAAGGGTCTAATATCTAAAATATATTAAGAACTAATAAGACTTAACAAAAAAACAAACATCCCAATTAAAAAGTGGGCAGAAGAACTAAACAGACACTTCTTCCATGAAGAAATACAAATGGCCAGCAGACATATGAAAAAATGCTCATCCTCATTAGCTATCACGGAAATGCAAATCAAAACCACAATGAGATACCACCTCACACCTGTGAGAATGGCTATTATCAACAAGACAAGGAATAACAAGTGCTGGAGAGGATGTGGAGAAAAAGGAACTCTGGTACACTGCTGGTGGGAGTGCAAACTGGTACAACCACTGTGGAAGGCAGGGTGGAGGTTCCTCAGAAAATTGGGATGGAGATACCATTTGACCCAGCAATCCCCCTTCTGGGGATCTACCCAGAGAACTTGAAAACCTTTGTCCGCAAAGACTTATGTACCCCAATGTTCATCGCAGCGCTGTTCACAGTGGCCAAAACATGGAAACAACCAAAGTGCCCTGCGACAGATGATTGGATAAAGAAGCTGTGGTTACATATACACAATGGAATATTACTCAGGTGTAAGAAAAGATGAAATATTGCCATTTGCGACAAAATGGATGGACCTGGAGATCATCATGCTAAGTGAAATAAGCCAGACAGAAAAAACAAAGAACTGCATGATTTCACTCGTGTGCCGAATATAAAACTGAAAGCAAAGAAAAAAAGAAATGAACAAACAAATAACCCATGGACACAATCAATAGTTTAATGGTTATTTGGGGATGAGTGGGTTAGGGAGGGGAGAAAGGGGAGGGGGTGGGAGAGGAGGCGGAGAAGCTAAATATAAGGTGATGGAAAGAGAAGTCACATTAGGTGGTGAACTTATTATACACCAAGTTGACAATGCACTGTAGAATTGTATGCCTGAAACCTATGTAATCCTTGCTAACAGATGTCACCCCAATAAGTTTAACAATAAAATGAATTTTAAAAAATTTAAAAAAAACCATAAAGGGAATTTTATATAATATGTTTAATAAATTTTTTCTCCCTCCACATACAACCACTAAAAAGTTACATATACAATAACTGAAAGAATCAGTTATTTTATGACTTATAAATGCAATCAACTCTTTGTTTTACTTTTCTATAGACATTTTTAAACCAATGCTTCAATTAAAATATTAATTGTTTGAAGCTATGTCCTCCTTAAAGAAGGACCAAATATTATTCATTTCAAATGTCTTAAAAGTTTATATTATAATGATCAGGCTTGTGCTTGAAAAAAAAGGAGAAGCTTTCTTCAAGTTTTTTAATACATTATTTTTCTTAAATATGCCCGGTTTGTGGGTTGCTTTAATTTTAGTCATTTCAAGGTTTGCCATAAGAACATTCTGTGCCTAGTTTTTTTATGCATATTACTTCAAAATTACCAAGATCCTAAGTTGATTATAATAAACTCTGAAGATAAAGCACACTTGCTATCTTTTAAAGGAAATCAACTCATGATTTAACTGAGATGGTAAGAAATACATTTCTTGTCTGATCATAAATGACTTAAAATATTAACTTCATTTTTTTCAGATTTCATTTGTCACTTTTAAGGGATAAATGGAATTGGTTTCCTGGTTCTATTAATGTTTTTGATATAAATGATATGTATTTGTATTCAATGTTTAATAAAAGCAAAAAGGATGCAAAAAAAAAATAAGCAAGATCTACCAAGTTCCTGTTTTCATGGAACTTGCATTCTAATGGGAAATAAACCATAAATGAATAAACAAATACACATATAATGTGTAAGGTAAGGATAAATGTTATAAAGAAAATAAATTTTGACAATGGGATAAAAAAATGTTATATTGTAGCTGGTTTGTTATTTTAGCTATGATGACCAGGAGCCATCTCTCTGAGGATGTGAAATTTTAACAGTCATATAAATGAAGTGTAGACTCTAGCCATTCCAAACAGATTGATTAATAAATGAATATGCATGCCTTGAAATAGTATTAAGATTGAAGTATTAGAAGAACAGAAAGCAAGCCAGTAAGTTTGGAGCTTAGTTATATGAGGGAGGCATGAGTAGCTTATGTGTGACCCTGTAGGCCATGGTGGGGAATTCATTTTTATTTTAAGTTCGATGGAAATCAATTGGAGGCAATGAGAAGAAGAATTAGTTGATCTGATTTATGTTTTAGAAAGATCACCCTGATGGCTGGATAGAAAGAGATTTTAGAAAGGCAAGAATTGAATCAGTGATGCTAGTTAAATGATTATTGATATAATCTAGGTGCCAGCTGATGATTGTGTGGATGAGAGTGGGAGTGGTGGAGTTGGTGAGGAGTGACCATATTCAAAGAATATTTTGAAGGTAACCCTGATATAACTTGTTTATTGATTGGCTGTGGAATAGACGGGAATGAGCAATTGTGGAGAGCACCAAGGTTATTGGTCTGAGTAACTGGTATGTCATGAGACCATTTATGGATGTGGGGAAGGTTTACCTTCATCAGATTTTGTTCATTTTAACATTGAAATGTCTATCCTGTAATCAAGTGGGTGTAACCAAGTGGTAAGCAATTGGACATGTGAGTATGAAGTTCAGGGGTTGGTCAGGATTGAAGTTATAATTTGATGAGTGGACATATCATATTTAAACTACAGGACTAAAAATAATCTAAGGAATGAGTGCAGATAGAGAACATGTCCAACAAATGTGCACTCCATAGAAATTGCTGTAACTGAGCTTAATTTGTTCAGTCAATAAATACAGTAGTAGCACCTTATCTGCAATTTTGTATTTTGTGGTTTCGCTTTCCAAGGTTACCCATGGTCAACTTCAGTTCCAAAATATTAAATGGAAAATTCCAGAAATAAGCCATTCATAAGTTTTAAACTGTGTGGCATTCTGTGTAGTGGCATGAAATCTCATGCTGTCTCATTCCATCCCACCCAGAACATGAATCATCCTTTGTCCATCGGATCCAAACTGTATATGCTTCCCACCCATAGTCACTTAGTAACTCCCTTGGTTATCAGAGAGATGGAGAGCCCACATTCACATAACTTTTATTACAATATTTTGTTATAATTGTTTTATTTTATTATTAGTTATTTTGTTAGTTTCTTCGTGTGTCTAATTTGTAAGTTAAGCTTTATCATAGGTATGTATGTATAGGGAAAAAAAACACAGTATAAGGTAGGGTTTGGTACTGTCTGCAATTTCAGGTATCCACTAGGGGTTTTTGGAACATATCTCCCTTAGTTAAGGGGGAGACTACTGTATTTCTGAGTGCTTATTATATGTAAAGCACTCTTGTAAGCTTTGGGGAAATAGTGGAGAACCAGAAGGTTAAAGCTAATGTCCTTACAGAGCATAGAATGAAAAGCTACATGGCTGATAAGAGTATCAGGACAAAAGTTTGTCCCAGAAAGATAAATTAAAATGTTGAGCTTTCCAAAGAATAAAACAAACCTAACAACTGCTAAATCAATATGTTCTAGTTAAGCCAGAAGACAGAGGAATGAGTGTTCAGTATATGTGTAGTAGGGGATGGGGAACTGGGAGAGGATCAAAGCCAAGGACACCTCCACAAGTAAGGTTAACTATCTCTGGAGAACATACAGGCAAAACTGTAACCTTTGACAGAAATTTTGGAGCCTATAGGGAAAATACCTTTCTCGCCTAGAGTAGATATGGAATGTAGGTGCATTCATATTGTGCATAAAAGAGCTTCCAGTTACAAGCAGAGAAAAGAGAGACAGTAAGTGATTATTAGCTCAGGTTCCAAAGTCAGACAGACATGGCTTTATATTTACCCCTTTTAGCTGTGTGAGTTAGGCATTATACAATTTCCGAATCCCAGTTTCCCTTTGTGTAAAACAGGAAAGAACCGTACTGACCTCGTATGCTAAATGTGAGGATTAAAGGGATAATACATGGAAAGTATATAAAAAGATGCCTGGTATACAAGGGCTGTTTGGAAAAACTCCAGCCATAAATGCCTCTATTTTTCATATTACATGACTGGATACTTTCTGGATAGCCCTCATATAATAAACACATGACAAATATTAGCTCATAATAACACAGATTTTTATGATAGTGAAATTTGATAACTTTCTATAACTGAGCTGTAATAGATCTTCATCAGGCTGATATTTACTCCCAACAAACTGAAAAAATAAATGGGTTTAATGAATGTCATAGGTGAAGTATGTTGAAGATTGGTAAATATGTCTGCTTTTGTACTTTTGTGATTTTTTAAAATTAATTCAACCTTTTCATTTTTCATTGTTTATTAGTCAAAATTCTTTTATATGTTCCCTCTCAAGTAGCTCAGAGAAAAATGAAATATTTTCTTCAAGCGAGCATCATATCATCTCTAGAACAGTGTGTCTCAAAGTTGAATGTGCATAGGAATCACCAGGGCATCTTTTTACAATGCAGATGCTGACACATTAGGTCTGAGGTGGGGCTGGAGATTCTGCATTTCTAACAAGCTTCCAGATGATGCTGATGCTGATGCCATTCTCCATGCACCAAACTTTGAGTAGCATTGGGTTAGCTGGAGAACACTAGAAAACTTGAATGAGGTGCAAGAGCTTGGGCAGTCAATGATCTGAGTCTCAAATAAATGAAGGCATGTTAGCCATTGTTATTGCTGCTTCTTGTCTCAGCCTCAATTAGTTCCTTACATTATACCTGGTGTAAAGAGAGAATTTATGGGTGGGGAACAGGATTATAAAAACAGGAATGCTGCATGTGATTTTTTTACCGCCTCTTTGTTGTTCTGAAACAGATGTGAGTGAACAGCTGAGTACTACAAAGAGAGCTTCTGAGGAAAGTCTCCATGGATCAATATATCTTTTATTATTTTCTTTTTTATGATATTTTATTTACCCAATACCATGAAAAAAAATGCATAATGGAATTTTATTGTAGCTTGTTTGAATGAATAGAATGATGGAGAACTAATGCAGTCAAGAAAGTATTCACACAACTAATTAAGTTTATATGAGTGAAATGTTTGTGGCAGAACAAATAATTAAAAATGAAATTTGGGCAAGATGAAAACATCACTCAATATAAATTGCTTATTGTTCATCAGAGATACTTATAATAAACAAAAAATTTTTATTATGATTATTGTGATAAAAAATGTGGCTTTGAAATATATTGTCCCATTATACCCAGCATATTTTATTGCAAAAATAATTCCTACTCAAGAAAGATTTCTGAAAAATGGAGATTGAAATAGTATATTTAGATGCTACTGAATATCCTCAGATATCTTGCTTTTCAGCAAATTAACCAGAAACTGGGGTGGCAGTTTTCCTGGTTTTTCGACCTTTTCAATGTGATCCACTATTTTATTGAATGAAATATTGAGTTATTTTCTGTTATTTTTGGAGACATTTATTATTGTTGTATATTGTTCAGTCTTACTTAGTTGTTTAAAATATCATTTACTTTTCAATCCACAGCTCTTTAGTTAATTTTTCTGTTATTTATTGATTGATATGAGAGACAGTATAGTGAGGTGTTCAAAAGCATTAAAGATCGATTTGAATCCTGCCATTGCCACTTACTACCCTTGGAGAAACAACTTAAGCTCCTGGTGTCAGTTTCTTCATTTGTAAAATGAGAATAATGATAGTAGTCCCTAATTTATAGAGTTGTTGTGAGTAATAAATAAACTAACACATATAAAACAGCCAAAACTGTGACCAGCATAGTTATGAATACTTATTAAGCATTGACAACTTTTTGTTAATATTATTAATGATGTTTGCATGGTAAACCATTTGATTCCAATGCCCATGCTATATATCCCCAGCCAAATGACAAACACATTTTAAGAATAAGGATAGTACCTTTTATTTTCTTTTTATTTCCTTCAATACATTTATTATTTCCACATGTTTGCCATTATCCCTATAGATTTGGGTTGCAGATGAAACTACCAAGAGTGCATTTAAATAAAAATAATGAAAACTGCAAAGAGGAAATACTGCCATCAATAAGCAGTAGGTAATAAGGTGAGGTAATTGGAGAACACATATTTTCTCACTAATAGTAGTAATTATAATAAACATGTTTATCAAGTACCTGTTTTACTATGAGTCTCTTTATGTAATCTCTTGTTCTTCACAATAATTATGTGAATTAGAAAAGTGAAACTCATGAGGATTAGTAACAAATTTCTGGTCACTCAACTAAGATTCCAACTGATTACTTTCTAGTTGCAACTACTTCATTGCTTCATCTTTTTATCTTTTAAACATCTGGAATATAATTCTTGGTTAAAACAGCTGAATTGGGTTCACATAATAGTTCTCTTTCTCACTAACCACATGACAATGTGGAATTAAGAACCCATGTTGGTGCAGAAAGACACTCTAAATCTGTATTTAAAGTTTTTTTCTGAAAGAAATTATCCTTTGCCATTTCCTTGCAGGCTGCTGCTGTTGCCTCCAGAACCCCATGAGTTGATCACTTCCTTCAAATTCCCTAGTTACTGCCAACCCAAGTGTGCACATTCTGTTATAGTCCCCAGGATTTCTCCTTTTCTTCATATAAGTTACAATAATGCATTTCTGATTTTTCTGTTCAGTGAGTGTAATCCAAATATGAAAACATTATATTTCTCCATCTAATTAAATACTTGGACTAACTATCACATTTCAATTAGTTAAATACTATGAAGCAATGTTCTAGAACAGAAAAAGACTAATCAATACTGTCAGTTCAAGTCCAGATATGTGATATTGAGCATCTTGGACATAAATAGTTCTACTTTGGTTGATTCATAGTCTTGGCATTGACAGATTATTAAAACACTAATAATATCCTACTTCTACTTTGCCTGGGGCCAATCATTTGAAGGAATTTTCCCTTCTGTCCTGTTCACTACTTTTATGGAGTGCATGTTGGTTGGGGGAATTGATCAAAGGTAAGTGTAGAGATGGTGATGGATCAGAAAACAGGAAGATCTATGAATGTATTTTTTGTTTCCAAGAGTCATTAATATGAGAATATATTTTGCCTTATATTCAGTCACCTGAATAATGTCTTTAAGGTTTTGATTACAGTTCCTTCATCATTTGCATTTCTTGCAATTTGAATATAATTTGCAAACTAGGAAATGTTTTAAATATCCTCATCCAAATTATTATGTTCATATTAAAATATGTTGATGAAACATTAGCGATAAAGGCTTAATTGTTGAAAAATCAACTCCCAGAGCTACAAAATTTGGTTAAGGTTACATGACAACAATATCTGTTATTAACTGTATTAATGTTATCTTGAAATTAACAAGCTGACTTAGGTACTTTTAGAACTGTATGTAAGGTAAACTGATGTTTAAAAATAATTTTTTTAAATAATTATTTAAACTGATGTTTAAATAATTTCTCTGGATGAAAATTGTGGAAAACAGTTTTTTCCTTCCAATTATTTTATTCCTTATCAAATTTTATGCTCATTGCTCTACCAGATAAGGAGAAAATGCTTCATTTCTTTTGAAATATGACAGCATTTAATGTTCATGAGTCATATGTTTTTTCTCACTTTTTTCTAAAGAACAAAACTAGCAGTAAAGGAAAATGTGACCACAAACTTAATGAGGTAGGAAAGCAGCTATAGGATGTGTCCTAAGAAGGGAATCCAGAAAAGCTGATTGTACTTTGAAGGCAAGAGTTGTATAAATGAAAAATTATTTTTGAAATTTTTAAGTATGATAAGGGTGACATAAGTTATCCCCAGTTGAGGAAAAGATATAACATACTTATCTGCCACAGGTTTATAAAAAATGAGTATAGGAAGTAGATAAGAAGTTTTAATAAGCACATCATTAATATCAAGGCAAAAATGGTCAAATATTGAAACTACAGAATGTGTGACTGAGAACTTCTAGTAAGCATATTGAAAAGATGATTCAAGGATAGGAAACACTGGTAAGATTATCTCATTCAAACAATGTCCATGCTACAGATGACAAAGCAGGGGCCCAAGGCCTGGCAGCAATTTTCTCAAAGGCACACAGCACAATGGTAATAGGCTCAGAACATAGAAAAATCCCAGATTCCAATCCTCCAGAGAAAATAAATCTTCATGTGAAAATCTTTTATGTTTATGGTATTCAAACACTAGAAGAAGCATTTATAAGACACATGCTTCCTTTTTATCATTATGTTGGTTAACGCAGGGAATCCAAAACAAAAAGTCGTGCCATTTGCCCATGAGAAGCTTTTTATCAATTTGGGAAGACAGGTCTGACATACTTACCTTAACACCTAGAGTACAAGTCCAAATTAGGTAAAACATAAGGATCTAAAGGACTATATGGAGTAGATAATACACATGTTGTGGGAGCAATTCCAAGTAAAGGTAGATTATTATTAGGTGAGTGACTCTAAAATATGATGGAACTACAGCTTCAGGTGCTATTTCGACACTAAAGGAAAAGAATTCAAATTGACTTTAATAAGAGCAAGAGTTTAGGTTAAGAATAAAGACTAACTTCCATTAATAAATATTGAACTCTTTTCATAATACTTTTTGGCACTGAGAAGTCAAAGGATATGCTATACACTTGTTATTCATAAGCTTATGATTTAGTTGTAGAGACAAGGTATCATTTTTAAGTTGTAAGACATAGGTGAAGAAGTTGATAAGTACTAAAGGAGAGATGTAAACAGCAAATCAAATGAGCATTCTGGAATGACAACCAGGTAGTGTGGAAATACTATGAGCTATGGAGTCATATGGTTTGGCTTTAAATGCAGGCTCTGATACTGATCAAGTGTGTGTCATTGATGAGCTTGGGTATCTTTACCTGTAAAACTAGGAATATAATACCTAATTTGTGGAGATCTTGTGAAGGTTGTAAATAATGACTGCAGGAATATGGAGCTTTATTTGGGGTAGTGAAAATGTTCAGAAATTGATCATGGTAATGGTTGTACAACTCTGTGAATATACTAATATCCATTGAATCATACACTTTAAATTGGTGAACTTTACAGTGATATACAAGGGTTATCCAGAAAAAAATCCAGCCATAAATGCCCCTATTTGTTATATTACATGGCTGGATACTTTCTGGACAGCCCTTGTATATACAAAAGTTAACATAAATTTACCATAATGAAAAAAAATTACCATATGATGGAACAATTCTACTCCTAGAAATATACAAAAAAAAATTAAAATTTATGTCCACAAAAAAATTGAATATTGATAACAGTGTTAGTTTTAATAGCCAAAAACCAGATACAAACCAAATGTCCACCAACTGGTGAATGAGTAAAATGAAGTATATCCATACAATAGAATATTATCAACCATCAAAAAGAATGATGTTCTGATACCTGCTACAACATGGCTAAATCTCAAAAACATTATGCTAAATTAATGAAGCTAGATGCTTTAAAGATCACATATTAGAAGGTTCAAGATGGTGAAATAGGTAAATACTATGCCTTCTGCCTCTCACACTCACATTAAAATTACAACTAAATTAGAGAGCAATCAAGCTCAAGAATTATTTGAATATTACCTGAACAGAATCCCTATAATTAAGGATATAAAGAAGCTACATTGAGACTAGTAAGATGGGCGGAGATGTTAAATAGGCTGATCTCAAACCCACAGGTAGTGGTTGAGAACTGGAAGGGATACCTCAGAGGCAAAGGTCCTCCCTGATGAGTGAGGAGTACCAACCCCACACTGTGCTTCTCAGCCCAGTGGTTCTATGCTGAGAAGAGGAGTCCCCACAACATCTAGCAGTGAAAATCAATGAGAACTCTGTATGTTAATTTAAGTGAAAATAAAGGTGGCTGAAAACACAGACATCCTCTTAAAAGGCCTGTGCACACTCACTCACTTGTAAACACTCATGTGGGCTCTGGTGGAGGGGCAGCAACTTGAGAGGCTCCAAAGACATATGGGGAAAGACTGAGTTTTGTGGCTTTAGGGCAAGGGCCAGGGGGACAGCTGTCATTGCCCTATGTAGAGCCTGACTCTTGTGTTCTACAGGAGGGTGTCATCTTTGATATGCTGAACCGTCCTCCAAAGGGCCAAATCTGTGACCACATCGCTCTGGTAAAATTCATGCAAGCACCACCCTGGTGATTCCCTGGAACCCCATCCAGCTAATGCAGCATCACCAGAGGCACTCTTAATTCCTCAGAGGCCAGCCTGGCTCCCCCGCCACCACACTGCAGAGCCTTCTTACAGTAACAGAAGGCCTGTGGCAGCCTGGGAAAATTTTGGTGGTGGGCAGTCAGCTAAAGTTGGTGCTGCAGTCTCTCTTGGATAGATCTTGGCAATTTGTGGGCTTGAGGTGAGCACTAGCTTTCTATGGTTTTCTCAGGGCATATTGGGGAATTGTTACAGACTCAGTACTGCTGCAAGAACTGAATATGCTTTAATTTAGGAAAAACGATGGCCCACATACCATCACTCTGTAGAACCCAGCTCTGCCCAGCTAGTGCTGCATTGCTGAGGGCACTCTCTACATAGGGTCAATCAACCTACATAAGAAGGTTCTTACAGTTATTGAGAATTTTCAGCAGCTGGCAGGTGGTAACAGGCCTTGATGGGGCCTGGGCCTTTTGCTAAGCTGCTCCAGGCCCAATACTGTTGGCAATCAGCCTTGGTTCACATGCTTTCAGGTCAAGCACAGATAGCAGCTGGACATATATAGCTTTGTAGCTCCTACCAGGTAGCCCCAGGCCAGTCACAGGCAAGCCTGAAATTGGCCTCCAAAGGAGCTCTTCCCAAGGGACATCAGAATCAACACACAAAGAGGTTGGTTTCAGATCATAACATTGCACTACTCCATTAGATTCACAACTAGCACAGCCAAAGATTGTCTCAACAGGTGCAAGAGACTGCTGGGGAGAACCCCCTTTGAGGAATCAACCTCACACAGCAACTCATAAACTATAGGAATAGCCAATTCTCACAGATAGTCACCAGAGAGTCAACCCCACCTACTGATACACCAAAAGCAATCAAAGCTCAACTGCAACAGGAAAATACACACAGCACAAACAAAGGACACTCCTGGAACACACACATAGAAGGTAACCAGGGTGATGGTATATGACGGACCAGCCGCCACAAGTCGATCAGTACCTGAAGGGGGGAGCAGGAATTAAAGAAAGAGACACACTCACACGATTGCTGATGCGGCCGGTCTTCACTGATGGTGAAGCCCCGAGTTTATTTCCCATCACCAATATATGCAGTTTGAGTACATGCAGTTTAACAATGAAAATATGCATTACCTCCTTCAAAAG
>PVJL010015032.1:0-25788 GCA_004026885.1 Lyroderma lyra | reverse complement strand
AGAGAGAGAGAGAGAGAGAGAGAGAGAGAGAGAGAGAGAGAGAGAGAAATCCTAGCAGAAGTTTAAGTCTTTAATTTGACAAGCACTTAATAAGCCCCTATTATGTGTCAGACAATAGTAGGAACTTCTGATACAGTATGAATGATTCATTTATAATGTTCATTTCCTAAATTCTGGATATAATTAATGATTGAGTTCAGCTGTAAGAAGCTTCCAAAATGGACTTTCTTTAACATGCTAAGACTTGTAGAAAAGTTGTGATAATTGGTTCTAAAAAGTAAAGCCTGTCCTTCTGGGTCTGCTTAGCGAGTTTAATAAGGAATGCTTCAAGTATATATATGTTCAGAGTGAATTTTCTCTGAAAATGATAAAAAATAAATAAGATAAATAAAATATACATTGAGAAATGGCCCAGATAATTGTCCAGGGAGACATAAGTGTAACTTATGTCCACTTTCACTTTGGACATGTTACCCACAGATTGTGAAAATAAATCACTCTTGCTTAGGCTCCTGGTTGGTGGTGCATTGCTATGGAAGCTCTAGCCCACTAACACCCACTCGGCTTCAGTGTGCAAGTCCAAATATTAAGCCTGGCACTTTGTGGCCTACTGAGATCTGACACTTTAGTGACCCTCCATCTCCAGCATACTGGTCAGAGCAAACTTGTACTTGCTGAGTAAGGCAATTCTCTGGACACTCTTGCCTTTGTACTTGCTTGGCCAAAACTTCCTCCCTCTGCAGAACCAATCTACACAGTGCACACCCACAGCTTCTTCTAACCTGGCCCCAGCCTTGTTCTGAGGTCTGATTGACAACTGGTAATTTTCTCCAGACCAGGTGCTCCTGAAGGACCAGTGATGAATCCTCATTTAACAAAATACATATACCTCCCTCAACCTGCCCATAAATATTCTAAGGAGCATTTTGTAAAATTCAGCCTCTCTCTGTCTTCAGCTTCATGCTAATAAACAAAGTGTCCATTCTTCCATGAACTTTAGACCAGGTATATGAAAATGAAGGTCACCTACTTGAATCTGAGAGTTATTTTACTTCTCCTATTAAACAAGAAATACGCACATTTATTTTACTTTGTTCCCTCAGCAAAACTGTAATGCTCACTGATGTTTATAATAATAAAATGCACCCTGAACTTGGGTAAGTGTTTAAGTGCTTGTTTTTTTTGAAGGGAGATGCTATTTGGGCTGGCATCAGAAGAAATAGTAAAAGGCACAAGGGGATTTAAAATATTAATACTAATGTTTGGTGAACACTCCTGAGAAACACTGAGAATATGAAACATGCTCTCCCAACAGCATAAGGTATTTCTCCTGCCTCACTGTCTCTCTTCCACCTCCAACTCACATCATATTTGCAATATCCAGGAAAGCAATTTGTTAAGAATGTACAAAAAGATGAAATCAGACAAGATTTACAAAAGGAACCTGTGTTCCAGGTAAACTATCTTTAAAACAGAAACTCCTTCTGAAGAGAAAGGATAAAACTACCAAAGAAGAAATATATTTAAAATATGTACTGAAATTATAAATTACACTTTTCTTTGTGATTACTAATTAAAAGGCATTCAAACAGCTCTTCCATGCATCACAGCATTAATGGCACAAAATGTACTGAAATTTCAAAACTGCAAGCCAAATTTGTTTTTGTTTTTACCATCACTTGTCAAATACTTCATGTATAGGAATAAAAATGTTTAACTCATTTGTGCATTGTTTTTACACGATTGAAGTTCACCCATGGTAAAGTGAGGAAAGAAAAAAAGAGTAGGCACCCAATGCCTACATGAATGTCCCTGGATTGAAGACTGGATTGAAGACTCCTGGAAGGAGGGACACCTTACACTTCCTGACTCACACATAGTGTGCTCTACTACTGTGAAGCACCAGAAAGTCTGTTTTAATGAAGGACCCCTCATTCCACTTTGCATTTTTGGCAACACAACTCATAATCTCTTCATCTTGCTTATGTTCATAATGGCTTGGGTTCACTATAAGGGATAAACAAGCTTTGGTGTTTTTTAAAATAAGAACTTAAGGAAGCTTTATACACACACAATATTTTCCTTAATGACTTTACAATGATTTATGTATGTTTTGATATGGTTTTCCTTGTGTGTGTATACACACACATATAGATATTTACTAATAAATGAGAATATGGTAAGTAGACAAAAAGTTGAACGTGGTTCTTAACAATCTCCTAATTTTTTAATGACTAGCAAGGAAAATGTCTTCTTCTGATTTGGAAAATATTTTAATTTTTGTGACATAGGGGAAGAAGAAAAACACATTTTGAAGCATTTTTTTGCACATCAGATAATCCTCAGAAGGAAAGAGGGCATCTGATTCTGAAGGAAGGTCAGGCTGAGTTTGAAAGTTGCCTGCCACCCAGATCCTACAAAGGGAGGCTGAGCGCGCTGACACTCCAGGCATGATATTACCTGGAATCACCTGGTAAATTTCCTTGGAACCAGGCCTGGTGCACAGGGGCACCCCATAGGACAACCCTTTATCTTTTCTCTTAGGTTAATCACAAAGGGGTTTCAGGGGCCCATAGGAGGTTTCTACAAGTATGCATGTCACCAGGATAAAAATAATATTTTAGCCTACCCATACATTTGAGAGAACAAGGCAGGATGGCTCTGCTTTCACTGGCTTAAAAAGTGTGGGTGAATCTGCAACCTGAAAACACACCCTGGGCTCTGAGCACACCAAATAGCGTTGCCTTCATCACCCAGGGGCAGCCCCTTGACCGAGGAGCACACCTCACCAAGACCGTCCCAACATGCCATCAACATGCTCCTGTCCACACAACTCTGCATGATCTGAGACACTAAGATCTCCTTCAGGGCCATCTGGATACCTTCCATCTTGTGCTGCCTATTAGTCTGAACTCTGTCCTCCCTTGGTTCTTCTGAGAGGCGGCCAGACCTGCTAGCTGCGCTGGAGTTGTTGACCTGTGCTCCTTCAGGTGGGCGGCTGATTCAGGCAACCACTGTTTCTCCACCTTGCACTCCACTCCTCTTTGCTCTACAGAGGTTTCTTGAAAACTCAATGTCTGCAGTGCTGGTTCTCCATGCCCTCACACACAATCTCCAAGACACCATCCCCACTCACATGATGGCCGGCCATTGGGCACCAACAGCAGGACGTTTGGGGACCTGCCCCAAGATTGGGCATGGGTACAGAGTTTCTGGCAGGCCAGCAAGCTCTGGGCTGGTCATCAGTGTGCTGTTCTCAGTTCACAGCTTGTGGGGCCAGCGTGTCTTGGAGAGTCACAATCTCCTTCCTGAGGAAAAGGCTGTGGCCTGCAGGAGAATGCAGCCTACTTGAACCTGCTTCTGGTAAAAGCCACTACCTTTGTTAACATCTCTCTTGTAACTCCTAACAGTTAATGTTGGTGTTTCAATGAGGTACACCCAGTACCCACACTGGCCATCTCATTTGGTATCCCAACAAGGATGGATAGTGAAGGGGCCCTGTCTTCTTGTCAAGATGACCAGTAGCTCAGAAAGTGAAATGGAGCAGCTTTTGTCCTAGCGATATCAGGGACAATGTGTCTAAGAAAGCAGATGTTTCTTTGTCCTGGGGAATGGAATAAATGACCCTTTGATCCACAAATCCAGAAGAGGCCTACTCTTCTCTTAAACATTGTACAAAGGAATTGAATCCCTTGAGCCACGAAAGTGACAGCAGGGAGAGAGTATATGAGAGGGTGGTGGAAGTTGTGATTGGTAAATTCAGTGAAGAGGGATCTTTGATAAGGATCAAGGTGGAGAGCTGTGTTCTCATCTCACAGCGGGCTCTTACAATTTTATTCCAGTTGGGTAAGAACATAATTTAATTTCTTGTGGGGCCTTTCTTGACAATAATTATAGATGGAGTAAAATTTAGAGGAGAAAGGGTTACTACAGTACATGGAAAGCAATGTAGAAGAAATTTTTATTGACTGCCAGCTGTCAGAGAGTATTATTCAGGCTGAAATATTAATCAAGCTAGATGGCGGAATAAGAACCCTGTTTGCAGAGGTTTGGATTGAGTCTACCAACTGAAGTTTCCCCAGAAGAGTTGCTGATGATGCATAAAGAAAAACTTTTGGTTTTTGTTGATGAGGTGAGTGTAAAAGACTACTGAGGGGGTCGAAAGTTGGTGTCAGGTAAAAGGAGTTTTGGTGATGCTCATCATGTAGGGTTCATTTCTCTTGTTCATTTGTCTTGCTAGTGCACTCTAAATCCCAGTATAGAATGTATGTTGGACTAGATTGGTAGAGACATTTCCTTAATCCTGCTTATATATCCCTAGCTTTGGGAAGAGAAAAAGAGCCAGCAAATGGAACAAAAATGGAGAACAGTTGCTGTTCTCTTGACTAATTCATAAATTGTAGATAAAATAGCTTTTTTTAAAGAAATAAGGTATGGAAGGATGTAAAAAGACTACCTAAGTACAGAAGGGGAGGCATGATAGCCAAGAGGAGGGGTCAATGGCCTGGAGGAAGAACTCTATAATCTGATTCTGGGGGTAGTCAAAATCATCCTGAAGGTAGCAATCCCCCAGATGGTGATAAGTGACTCGCAAGAGAGATGGAGGGGAGGTCACTAGGGCTGCCAGTATTTGAGTAGGTAGAGGGGTGGCTGGGACTGGCAAAGGGGAAA
This sequence comes from Lyroderma lyra, assembly GCA_004026885.1. NCBI lineage: Eukaryota > Metazoa > Chordata > Mammalia > Chiroptera > Megadermatidae > Lyroderma > Lyroderma lyra. Next base: position 21,117 of record PVJL010015032.1, on the reverse strand, counting down.
GTATATTAGAAGGGAAGATAGAGTAGTTGAGGCATGAAAGTGGACAGTTTGTCATCTTGTGTTTTAGTCAAGTTGGGTGTGTCCTCTTCTTGGAAGGGGGTCAAATAAAAAGCAGGGGATTCAAAAGGCTGTGACCTTACTTGCGTGAGAGTGTCAAAGAAGGTTCTAAAGATTCCAAATTATATTGTTTCAGATTCAGTAACTGAATCTATGGTTGTACGCCCTGTAGTTTTGGTGCTGTAGGAGTTATTAGGAGGATGGCATAAGATCTTTTTCTTTTAGGTTATAGTGCCTGAGAATTTGTTGAAAGATGATGGCTTTTTAAAAACACCAGCCCCCTGGCTGGATAAAGTGGAGAGGGGTGATGGTACGGTAAGGCTGGAAAAGGATCTCCTCTGAAAATTCTAATAATTGCTGATGAGTGAATTAAGATTAGGAAGATTGTTGCTCAAGGGTTTTGTGAAAAATAAAAAGGCACCTAAGAGAAATGACTTTCCATACATTAGTTCATGAATGCAAAGGGACTTAAAAATGTAGGTACAGCCTTAATAACTATGAGAAAGATTGGTAAAAAAATGTCCAAGCCTCCTTAAATTCTAATGAAAGTTGGGTAAAGTGAGTTTTTAGAATAGAATTCATATTTTCCACCTTTCTGGAAGATTGGGATCAATAGGGTATGTGGAAGTTCCATTTCAAATCTAAGTAATGTATTACTTGTTGAGTTACATGAGAAATAGAAACATGTTCATTGTCTTATTATAAGACAATTGGCACCCCAAATTTAGGGATGATTTATTGGAGTAAGGCCTCAACTACTGTGGAAGATTTTCTGAAGTGGTGAGAAAAAATTCTACCAACACTGTGAAGGTATCTACAAGAGTAAACAAACATTTAATCTTTTTTATTGGAGGCATGTGAGTAAAATCTACTTGCCAACGCTGACTGGGTACATGTCCCCTAGCCGAGTGTGTGGGGAAGACAGGTGAACTTGTCTTCCTCTGGGGATACACAGAGTAGCAAATGGGTTGGCTTCAAGTAATTTTTTGTGGGTTAGAAGAGAGATTGGAGTAAAAGATAAGAATTTGTAGTAGCTGTGTTAAAAGTTTATGTACTGCTGCAGATGACATGATCCTTTATATAAAAAATTCCAAAGATTCTACCAGGAAACTATTAGAAACAATTAACGAATATAGTAAAGTCGCAGGATACAAAATCAATGTATAAAAATCAACAGCATCCTTTTATACAAACAATGAATCCTCAGAAAAAGAAATGAGGGAGTCAATTCCTTTTGCTATCACAACAAAAAGAATGAAATACCTGGGAATTAACTTAACAAAGAACGTGACAGACTTATACACAGAGAACTATAAGACAATTTTGAAAGAAATTGAAACAGACTTTAAGAGGTGGAAAAATATCCCCTTTCATGGATAGGAAGACTTAATATTGTTAAAATGGCTATTCTGCCCAAAGCAATCTACAGATTTAATGCAATACCCATCAAAATCCAACAATCATACTTTCGTGAAATAGATAAAAGAATTATTTGATTTATATGGAACCACAAAAAACCTCAAATTGCCAAAGCAATACTACATAAAAAGAATAAGGCTGGTGGCATTACACTTCCTGACTTCTATTTATATTACAAAGCATCAATAGTCAAAACAGTTTGGTACTGGCAGAAGAACAGAAATAGAGACCAATGGAATAGAACTGAAAACCCAGAAATAAAACCACAAATTTATGGAAAAATAATTTTCGATAAAGGAGCAAAAAACATACAATGGGGAAAAGACAGCCTCTTTAGTAGGTGGTGCTGGGAAAACTGGAAAAACATATGCAAAAGAATGAACCTGACCTGTGAGCTCTCTCCATATACAGAAATTAACTCAAAATGGATTAAAGATCTTCATATAAGACCTGCAACAATAAACTGCATAGAAGAAGACATTGGCACTAAACTTATAGACATAGGACTCAAGGAAGACTTCATGAAACTGTCCTCAAAGGCAACGGAAGTAAAAGCAAAAATAAATGAATGGGACTATATCAAACTAAAAAGCTCTGCACAGCAAAAGAAACCATCAACAGGGCAAAGAGACAGCCAATTGAACAGGAGAAAATATTTGCAAATAAAACATCAGATAAGGGTCTAATATCAAAAATATATAAAGAACTAATAAGACTTAACAACAGAAAAACAAACAATCCAATTGAAAAGTGGGTAGAAGAACTAAACAGACACTTCTCCCATGAAGAAATACAAATAGCCAGCAGACATATGAAAATGTGCTCATCCTCATTAGCTATCAGGGAAATGCAAATCAAAACCACAATAAGATACCACCTCACACCTGTGAGAATGGCTGTTGTCAACAAGACAAGGAATAACACGTACTGGAGAGGATGTGGAGAAAAAGGAACTCTGGTACACTGCTGGTGGGAGTGCAAACTGGTACAACCACTGTGGAAGGTAGTGTGGTGGTTCCTCAGAAAATTGGGAATGGAGCTACAATTTGACCCAGCAATCCCCCTTCTGGGGATCTACCCAAAAGACTTGGAAACCTTTGTCCACAAAGACTTATGTACCCCAATTTTCATCGCAACGCTGTTCACAGTGGCCAAAACATGGAAACAACCAAAGTGCCCTGCGACATATGACTGGATAAAGAAGCTGTGGTACATATACACAATGGAATATTGCTCAGCTGTAAGAAAAGATGAAATATTACCATTTGCAACAAAATGGATGGACCTGGAGATCACCATGCTTAGTGAAATAAGCCAGACAGAAAAAACAAAGAAGTGTATGACTTCACCCATATGCGGAATGTAAAACTGAAAGCAAAGATAAAAGAAATGAAGAAACAAATAACCCATGGACACAATCAATAGTTTAATATTTGTTTGGGGACGGGTGGGATGGGGAGGGGAGAAAGGGGAGGGAGTGGGAGCGAAGCTGAATATAGGGTGATGGAAACAGAGGTCACATTGGGTGGTGAACTTATTATACATCAAGTTGACAATGCACTATAGAATTATATGCCTGAAACCTATGTAATTGTTGCTAACAGATGTCACCCCAATAAGTCTAACAATAAAAATGAAAAAAAAAAAAGAGTTTATGTCCTATGTGAAAGGAGTTGTTGATGGATGGGAGAATGGAATGAATTTCAGCCTTGGGCAAGACATATCGTCCTTTTAGAAACAACCAGAGGCCTTCAGATTTATCCCCCAATGTTAAAAGAGGCTGCCATTCCTCTGAAACGTAAGTTACCTCAAGACAGGGAACAAGAGCAGCTGGCAGGCTGGGACCTTGTGAAATGCCACAACCCTGGCTTTCCTGTTTTCAAAGCTATTGCCCTGACTGACAATGTCCTCTTCTGTCTGATGCCCCCTGCAATGTATAATTGCTGCTGTCTTGGGCCTCTGAGACACCATTAATAATCAGTGAATCAGATATCCATTAGTTATGGATGATCTTTGAGTTTTGATGAATCTCTCTTCTTGCTAGATAGAGGCATGTGTGTGTGTTATGTGAAAGGCATATTTCAAACGAATGTATATATTTACCTCCAGATTAGTTACCAAAGTGAAGACTCTTGTTAAGACAATGAGTCCAGCCTTTTGAGACCTCTTGCCAATCAGGAGTGAGTGAGATTCAATACCATCATGATAGGAGACAATAAAATATTATATTCGTCTTTTGGCCTCATGTAGGAAGAAGCTATCACCTCCAAACCTAGTGTATATTGCCGTGGGAAGAGGTTGGTAGATGATGTTAGGGAAATGGGGCTTTTGAGCTATAAGATCTCAGTACATGAATGGGTGAGAGATTTGTGTAGATGAGGTGAAGGAGAGACTGGGTTGAAAGAGAAGAACATTTGTCTAGTGGGGGTTGATTCAATAAACAGGAGGTGTAATAGTTGGGTTCTGCCTGAGGACAGGGACTGTAGCACATTGTAGGTGAGAAGTTCCCACAAATTGTGGGAGAATATACAGAGACGTGTTGGCCCAAAGTAAGTTCGTGGTTCTCCTTTGTTTAAAAAGCCATTGCATCCAGGGCCCTCAGGAATATAGCTTTTTGGATAGTTATGCATCAGCATATATGGAGGGTCCAATTCTCTGCCCCAGCAAACCTATGGCCTTACCCTTTATTTTGTCTGTATCAAGATAGAAAGGGCAATTAATATCCAACAAGCTGACAGCTGGAGCATAGATAAGGTCCTTTTGAAGCTGCTGAAAGAAGGAACCGAGTTCAAGGAAGGGGTCTAGAGGTTCAGTAAAAGACCTCTCTGTTGCCTGAAGGCTTTGTTAGAGTTTCTTGCTGCTCAGATTGAGAAACTCCTGGGAACTCTTCTGCTCAGTTTGGAGTTCATCGGGTGATTTTTTGCTGGTCAGGTTAGATGTCTACTTGTGGTCTCTGTGCGGGTGAGATTGGGAGTCTAACAGATGTGTCAGTGCTGCTCAGAATTGTTGTTTGTTTAGGGAGTCTGTTCTGGTGATGTTTGGGGTCCCCTGAATCACTGTGTTGGACATAGAGTATCTGCCTGGGGTCTCTGCGACAAGTTATGTTGAGGGTCTGCCCGTGGTCTCTGTGCGGGTCATAATGGAAGATTCCTTGCGGTCTTTGTATTTTTCAGTTTGGAGATATACCAATGTTCTCTGTGCTGGCCACGTTAGGGGCCTACTGGAAGCCTCTGTGTACAGTAATGTTGAGGGTCTGCCTGTGGTCTCCATGATGGCCAGTTTGGAAGTCAACTGGTGGCACTTTGCTTATCACTTTGGGGTTTTCCAGGTGTCTCTTTGCTGGTCAAATTCAGTGTCTGCCTAGGGACTTAGTGCTGGTCAGGATGAAGGTCTTCATGGAATCACTGTGTTGATTATGTTGGGAAATCTGCCTGTCGTTTCTGTGCCAGGTAATGTTGGATCTTCCAGGGCTCTCTTTGTTGGTCAGATCAGAAAGCTCCCTTAGGTCTCTGTACAGGTAATTTTGCCTGTACTAGTCAGGTTGGGGGTCGAACAGGGGTCCCTGCTGTTCAACTTAGTGGTCTGCTAAAGTTCTCTGTGCTGGTGAGGTTTGGGGTGTGCCTGGAGTCTCTGTTTTTGTCACTTGGGTATTTGCCTTGGATCTCTGTGCTGTTCAGGTTGAGGGTTTGCCTTGCATCTCTGCGCTGATCAGCTTTCAAGTTTGCTTGAGGTGTCTGTACTTTTCAGGATGGTTATCAACCTCTTGTCTCTGTGCTGGTCATGTCAGAGGTATGTTAGGAATCTCTATGTTTGGGGTGTGCTAGATGTTTTATCCCATCCCAACTGAAGCAAGAAATGTCTTGAGCCTAGGACAATGGTAAGGGGTTTAAGTTCTGTCAAGGGGCCTTTTCAGAACAGATGAAGTCTCTCAGGACCCTCATCACTGAGAGTGCAGCCTCTCGAGGAGGCATCCATGGGGCATCACTGATGATTTAGAGAGATCTCTGCATATCTTCCCAACTGTGGTGTCCTTGAGAACCCTTCTTCACATGTGAGCTTGGTACTAAATGGGGTGGATCTACACTATGCCTGCACCCGATTGACTCACTCCTGACCATGGCTTCCCACTGGTCCTTTTATCCCTAGTGACTGGCCTGGTGCCCTACACTGCATTCTGAACAACCACAGGGAGGTGGGTAGTTTAATGGAAGTCACTCATTTTCACCTTCCTCTGCAGTTCGAGAATTCTTTAAATTTTCTGGGAGGTGTGCCAGAGACATGCGCCTTTTTGGCTCTGCTTGTATACCTCGCAACATGAGTAAAACATGGCTGGAGACGTCCAACCACCACAAGAGCCTGGTGGTCATGGCAGGGAATTGTAGATGCCTGGCTTCAGGCCTGGAGATCAGCTGAGCTGTGCTATGTGGTGGCCTCTTGTAATTGGCCTAAGCTCTGGTCCTGGTATATCCCAAAGGCTGGGAGGGGTGCAATCTTGGACTCTGAGTTCTTATGTGTGTGGTGGGCAGTCACTGGTCTGAGGTTGGTGGGTTCTACACCACTCAGGATGTCTCTTACATGCCAGCACACACAACCTAGCTGTACTGGGGGAACACTGGTCAGTGGCACTGCAGAGCCACTGTGTCAGACCTGGATATTGCATTCCTCCTAAAAAACACCATACTGGAAAGTTTTGTCATTTTATCTGGACAAAGAAGATACTGTCATTCACAGGGGTCAGGGGTACTTATCCCTGAGGCTGATGTGGTTTCCATGGCCTGGTGGTGGACAAGACTGGGCCAAGCTCTTGCTGGGTACACCATAACCCTCCCCTGCGGGCACCCTTGTATTCTTATAGCTGAGGTTTCTAGCACACCAGAGTCCTCATGGACTGTAGGCTGATCTATGGGGTGGAAAGTCCTAAGGTACATTTAGAGAACCCTAATGCTTCACTATGAGGCCTGCTTCCTATCTTGCCCTCAGAGCAACTCAGAGGGCTCACAGAGGAGCGACCATGTCCCTAGAAGTTGACATCTAAGCTGGGGAGAATGTGACCAGGCCACAGTGACCCCTTTATTTTGATTTAACACCAGGGCCTTGGGGACTAGATTGAGAGATGTCTTGGTTTAGACCACGTTCCATGGGATGTCAGTTGGTGCCTATGGTCTGCCACCTCCAGGTGTCTGGTGTAGAAGCTGCAAGTCTCTGGGTTCTCCCCATTTGGGATCTATGGCTGGTGGGCTGGAGGGGGTGGCAAGAGTTCTCAAATGAGCTCTAAGTCAGTGGCCAACATATAAGAAGGAGCTTTTACATGAAAATGCATATTTTTATTTAGCTTGGTGGATATCCCTGGAGCCTGCATTCCCCCAGGGTTGGAAACCAGGCCCTTCAGCTCTGGGTCCTGAAGGGTTCTTGTCAAATGAGAGGATTGGTCTAGTACCCGAAAGGTTCAGGCATGCAGGCCTCCTGGAACATTGTCCAAGAAAGCAGGCCCCAAAGCCCTTCTCACTGGGTAGTTATATGATGGACATGAATTACCATGGACTAGAAAAAAGGTAAAACCAAGAGCTGAAGAATTAGGAAAAATATAGTTTGTGGGTCCTCTTTTGCTTGACCCATATCAGAGTCACCACTGGCAGTGGGACAGCTGCATAAATGCAGGTTCAATCAAGTGAGAGGCAATGAGACACCTGAAATGATATGGAACCACCTCACTGAGTGACAGTGAAACAACTGAGGCAACCTCACCAGGGAGCTGCTGCAAAACACATAAAATGACAAAAAGCAACGTCAATGAGTGGAAGTGGGACACTCAATGATAGCAGGAACCACTCAAGAAAGCAGCAGTAGGACACTTAAGATTATATAAAGCCAACCAAGAAAGCAAGAGTAGGACACCTGGGATGAAACTAAGCCATTCTAATAACTGACAGTGGGACACCTGTGACGATGTAAAGCCATCCTGGTAAGCATTAGATGGACATATTACATGACACAAATCCACTTCAGTAAGCATCCATGAAATATCTGAAATGTCAGAAAGCCATTTCAGGAGTGGCAGTGAAACACCTGAGATGCTGTGGTTCAACCCTGGTGAGTGGTAGTGGGATGCATAAGAAGATTCAGAAGCAGTCAAGTGAGCAGCAATGACACATGTGGAGTCACACAAACCCATCCAAGATAACAGCCTTGGGGCTTTCAGGACCACATACAGCCATCACAGTGAGAGGCAGTCGGATGCCTTGGGCAATGCAAGGACAATCCAGTGAACAGCAGTGGAATACCTGAAATTATGTAGAGCCAGCACATTGAGAGACAATAGGACAACTCAGACAATATGGAGCCACCAAATTAAGTGACATTGTAACATTTGGGTGCTGAGTCCAGCTCAGCAGGAGAAAAAAAACAAGTGAAGGGTGCCACAAAACATAAAGATAAAACACACAAGAGAGAGAGCAAAGGTGAGAAAAGGGAGTTCAAAGCCTCAAGGACTAAGAGGCTCAACCTTGCATTCCTCATCATATTTATTACATGCTTCAGGAACTAGGAAATTCTCACAGTCAGAACCACCCCCCTTTTTTATATTAGAATTTCCCCATGCTTGAATGCTTGAGATGGTGTGAGAAGGCTGTATACTCCCTCCGTAAACAGATGGTGCTGCCAAGACCGTGTTCCATTCTGGCAGGACCCAGTGTCCTGAAATCCACACCCCCATTTACTTCATGGCAATAGTCCAGCCACAGACCATATCTCCACATTTCACCCTTTGTGTTTTTGCATGGCAAAATATGCCAACTTTGCCACTTCCTTTTGCATTGAGAATTGGGAAGCATTACACATGCATTGGAAGACTAAAAAGCATAAAATAGAAGTACATATTAGTATTTAGCCACGTATTACCCCTCCACCTAAACCTTTTACCCAACTAATATGATTTTTTTTCCGCTTTTTGGTATGTGGGTAGCTCCCTGGCTGGGAAACGAACCCAGGCCACAGCATTGACAGCGCCAGCACTGACGACTTAAGCCACTACTCCAGCAGGGAATTCCATCAACTAATAGGATTTAAAGATTGCAATCCGTCAAAAATGGTTGTCATAGTACCAGAGGAAAGTAATGACTGCAGTTGAGCACGTTGCATATCCAGCATAGAATGCATAGCCAGAAACAGATTAGGGGCAATAACAGAAATGTGGAAACTTTCCAAACCATTCTGAGCCTTCTGGCATACCTGCTCCATGTAGGAGGCTGAGCGTTTCTTGTTCTGGGAGTTGGTCCTATTTTCATAGTCCTCAGAATCAGACTTCCCATCTACATCACCAGATGTTCAACATTTCACAGAAACTTGCTCCTCTTTTCTCCATTCATGGTAAGGCTTAATTATTCAGTTAGGCAGCCATACTGGTGCTTTATCTGTATCTGGAGACACACAAGTAGAACCTCTTTCCCACACTAGTAATTTTCCCATTGACCATGTGTTTGTAAAGGGGTCTACACACCAAATTGGAAGAGGTTCCTTCCACGACCTAAGAGAAGAATGTGTACCATAATGACTTTCTGTAGCAGTTTCTCCTCTTTTAGAGAAAATATTTGAGCAAGTCAAAGTTAATAAAGCTTTTGCCAGCTGTACTTGCTGGAGACCCTGAGTTCTCCATTTTTGTTTTTGTAACACGTTACTTGTTTGGTTAGTTCTTTTTACTAAGGCTTCCCCCTGTGGATTAAAGGAGATGCCAGTATAATGTTTAACATCCTATGATTATACAAATTGTTGGAAACAGTCATTGACATAAGCAGAAGCATTGCCTGTTTTCAGTTTTTTGGGTAGCCCTATGACTGCAAAGCAGGTGTACAGATGATTGATTATATGCTTCACAGTTTCTCCACATTGTGCGGTGGCCCAAATAAAACCAGAACAGGTATCTATATAGACCTATATAAAGGAAGAATGCCCAAGCAGTGAAAAATGGGTTATATCCACTTGCCATAAAGCATTAAGATTTAGACCCCTTGGGTTAATTCCCTCCTGGGATTGTTGACGATTATTAATGATCTGACAAGAGAGGCATGTGCAAACAATGTAGTGATAGCTTGATTCCAGTGATAGGGAAAAGGGCTTTCAATCCTGGAACATTAAAATGAGTAAGAGAGTGCAAATGCTCAGCTTACTGTGTAACAGAAGCAATTAACTGATCAACTGCGTGATTTTTCTTCAGCTAAAAGTCCAGGTAATGATGTATGTACCCTAATATGAGTAATATAAAAAGGAGAAATTCTGTGTTGAACAGTCCCTTGTAATTGAATAAATAACTTCCACAGTGAAGGACTAATAGAAAATTCAAGTAACACAGTTTCAATGTTCTGAGTAACATGGGCTACAGAAGCAGAATCAGATAATATATTGAAAAAATCTGGAATACCCTATAGAACAGTGATGACAGCAAGTAATTCTGCTTGTTGAGCAGAAAATCCCAGGAGAAGTATTCTTTTAGCTTTATATCCTGTATATCCTGTAGTGCACTGTCCAGATCTACCAGTAAACATAAAATGGGCCCCTGAAATGGGTCAGTTTTAGTAATATTAAGCAATATCCGTTGGATACTTTTTTATAAACTGTAATACTTTTGTTTTAGGATAATGAATATTGAAACATACCACAAAATTAGCCAAAGCAACCTGCCAGTTGAGATTATTTTGAAAGCAATAATTTATCTCTTTTTTTAGTCAAAGGTGAAATAATATGAGAAGGCTCAAGGCCATTAAGTGATCGAAGATGAGATCAAACTGTCATAATAAGCTGAGACATGGGACCTATTGTGTAGAATAGTTATTCTATAAGATATTAATCTTGTATAAGTACACACATTGAAAAATGTATGGAAGGAATAATAATTAATAGTAAATGTTTGGTAGGATCTCTATGACTAATTTGAGCAGAATGTTGTTTTTTGTTTTTTGTCTTCTTTCTATATTTTGAAGTTCCTTTTCAGGAACAGGAGTTAATTGTCTAGGAGTGTGTAAATTAGAATCTTCTTGCAGCAATGCAAAAAGATTAGATAGTTCATAATAAGAACTCCTATGACTGGTTGAAACCAATTAATATCCCCTAAAAATTTCTGTAAGTCATTTCATGTTGTAATTTTATCTCTTTTTAATTGTACTTTTTGAGGTTTAACTGAAATCCTATCCACTATATGTCCTAAATAAGAAACAGGTGTTATTCTTTGAAGTTTTTCAGGAGCTATTTTTAATCCTGCCTGAGTTAAAGGTTTTTCTAAGCAATTATAAACTTAGAGTAATTTCTGTTTTGAATCAGAAGCACATAAAAGCATATATGGATAATTCCATATGATGTATTAAAAAGCATCATGGAAGTTGTTTTTAGACAGGTTCTAATGTCTTAGCTACAAAATTTTGACTAATTGTAAGACTGTTTAGCATTCCTTGTGGTAATACTGTTTAATGAAATCTTTTCATAGGTTATTTAATGTTAAAGAAAGAGACTGTGTCACTGCCAAGGTTTCCAGGCAGGACAGGATTTGGCAGTGGTACACGCAGTTGAAAAAATATACACAGAGATGACAAATGGGGACCATACACAAGTCAGCCAGCCAGCCAGCAAGCAAGCTACTTTATTGCACATCTGGGACTATATATACATATTCAAACAAAAGTGGCATCTTGCCACATTTGCTCAGTAGCAGTCGTTTGGGTTTTCATGGTTACATAAGGCAGTATATGAGCAGTAAATGTCAGTCCCAGTAAATCCTCAACACCAGACATGGACTGATTTTACCAAGGTCAAGCCTGTGTGGTGGGCCTGGCTTTAACCCTTTACAGTGGCCTGGCTGTAATTCTTTACAGTGTGCTTGGCTTTAACCCTTTGGGGACTGATAGACTGAAAAGGCAAATTTTTCTTTATGTTCTTTAGCTAAAAGTATTGCAAAGAAAACATCTTTTAAATCAATTACTAAGAGAGGGCAATCCCTTGAAATCCTAGAAAGAGATGAAAAATGATGTTGTAAGGCACACATAGGCTGAATTACAGCATTTATAGCCCACAGAGTGAAGGCGGTGGAGGAAGAAGCAAATCTTCCAGATGTTTAGGGGGCATTAGGAAGAGTAATTTTTTCTTTCTTATTGTACAGAGGTTCATCCCCTACATCATCATTTTTTTTTCATTTTCCTCCTTTTCCTCATCCTCAGTCTGTAAAAGTTCCAAGACTGATTTAGGTAATGTCCATGTTTGCCAACTAGTTAAAAGCAAAGAAAGTCCTTGCACATGTAATTTTTTCAGCTCTCTTCCCACCTTATCGAAGCCTCCTAACTCTAATGAACCCAAGGGAGAGAACTATGAGCAATGGTTTTCAATGACTTTAAGTAATTCTAGAATTCTATTTTCCCTAGCTTTTCATCTGATTTAAGCAATTTCCTTAATAAGCAAACATAAGGGTGTTATTTCAAAGCACTATCTCCATTTCCCATAGTAAACCTTTTTAAATTCCCAAGAGTGTCCCTACCTTTAGGAGACTTCCAAGGCCTCTGTTTTCAGTCAGGGCTCTGTGACATTACTCCCATTTCAATTTGCTCCAGTGATTGTTCCTCTCCTCTAGCCCCACGTTGGATACCACTTGCTGAGTCAAGTTCAGCAGAGGGAAGGGGCAATTGAAAGGCATTGCACAACATAAAGAAAAAAACACACAAGACAAAGAGAAAAGATGAGAACAGAGGACTAAAAGCCTCAAGTACTAGGAACCTTGACTTTGCATTGCTCTCATATTTATTGCTTGCTTAAAGAACCAGGAAATTCTCACAGTCAGATAAAAGAATTTTTATTAAAATTTCCCCATCATTGAATGTCTTGAGATTGTGTGAGAAGGCTTTATACTCTCTTCATAAACAGATGGTGCTACCAAGACAGTTTTCCATTCTGGCGGGACCCAGTGTTATTGAATTCATACCCTGTTTACTTCATGGCAATAGTCTAGCCATAGACCATCTCTCTACATCTGGGACCATGATGAGCTGACTCAGTAAGTGGCAGTGAGACATACGTGATGATGCAGTACCATTCTAGAGAAGAGCAGTGAGTTTTTGAAAAAGCTACAATTTTTCTTAATAAGACAGTATGGTAGAAAACATTTTGTCTTACTATAAAATTCAATAATTATTAAACAATCTATCCTACTTTATACTCTGGGTTGTGAATCATTTTAGTAGTAAGTAATATTTTTTAAGAAAGCTTAATTTTTAACATGTAATAATGTTTAATTTAGTAAGTCTAATTGACATTTTTCTTTAATTAATAAATATGAGACATAAAATAAAAAGATCAGTAAAATTTAATGTTAAAAAGATGTATCATGTCTTGAGAAATACCATCTACCCAGTTAAATTACACATTCGAAGGCATCTTAAATTCTTGAAGTCAATGTTTTTTAATATAAGCTGGACTGGCATTCTCTCTAGCTTAATTCTACTCCAAAATAGTATTATATTTCAGTTCCTATTCTTTAAGAAAAATCATCAGGAACATAGAATGCAACAACTGGACACTCATTTTATAAACAACTTTGCACCTACAGAGAACTTTTCAAAAATACATCACTGATTTCTAGAGACAATTGTAATTTATTTTCATGGAAGCCACTTCAGTTGTTCTGATAAATTTGTATTGCTTGATTCATAAAGATAATATAGTCCATTATAAAAATTAAAATATTTTAAATTATGTAGGTTTTAGAATTAGTCAAATTTTCATAAAACAGTTAAGGGTTAAGCACTTTCTTTTAGTTGAAGATCCTCAGAGATTTCTGTGGACATGTACAAAGAAAGCAGAACTGGCAAATAACTCATGACTGCAACAGCCCATGCTTGCTCTGGAATGTGTCTCTGAATTTGTTCCAAGACACTGGCTGCAGCAGTCTTAATATGATGTGGTTTTTATGACAGGCAGACTGACAACTGGAGCACACACTCCAACATTAATTATAGAAGAAAGTAATAGGAACATAGGGCATGATTAGAGTTGTCCAGTATCTCAAACATTAGAAGAAATCATTTTGTCCTTGATGGTCTCCAATAAATGAGAACAACTGAGGGCTGTCATTTTTCAAATCAATAAAACAACAACCATGAATTTATCTTAATTATTTATAACAACCTAACTAAACTAAGACTATCTCTGCTAGCCTTTACTCCTCAAAACCAGAGGAAGTTAAGCAAACAACAGATACTGCAGACAAGTATCTCAGCAAAATGAGATTCCACTTTGACAAAATAAAAATGCTTAGGATTCAATCTTTCATTTTTTTGTTAACAAAGTTAGTACAGAATTTTTAAAATTGACTTTTCACTAAGTATAACAGATCTGAGAAGCAAAAAGTTACTACAGATAGAAAATCAAATGAATAATATGAGCAAGAATTCAATTTAAGTAATTTCTAAATGAAATATATTTCCTAAAACCCTTCCTGAAATAATGAGTAAATTTCCATTAATTTTGGTCAACTTTTACATGATAGTTTAGCCCATTTTAACATGATCAAATGTCCAAGTAGAAATGATCACTTTTTTAACACAGATAGCATGCGCTTATATTTTGCATATTGGGCTTCAATTTTATCTAAATAATTGAACCAGAATTAACTAAATGGTCTCAACTACATCACAGTTTACATATCCATGAAAGAATTAAATACCCAAAACAAACTAAAATTTTGTTTCAACTCCTGTTTTCAATTCTTTTGGAAATATCACTGAAATCACTGTGTCACATGCTATTTCTGGTTAACTTACAAAGGAATAGTCAAGCTGTCCTAAAGCAGCTGCATCATTTTACGCTTCTACCAGTAATGTATGAGGTGTCCAATTTTCCCACATATTCACAAACACTAGTTATTTTTTCTTTTATTATGGTCATAATGGAAAGTAAAGTGTTATCTCATTGTAGTTTTTATTTGCCTTTTTATATGACAAATGCTGTTGAACATCTTTTCATGCTTCTTGGCAACATGTCCATGATCTTTGAAAAAATGTCTATTCAATTCCTTTGCCCATTTTTCATTGTAATTTTTGTCCTTTAGTTACACAAACAGGAATTTAATTTTAAAGATATGTCAAGGAAATGTTTATTATGAGGTTAAGATAAACTAGCAGAATAGAATACACATTCCAAGACCCCCACCTGTGGTAAGATCCTTAACTATGGCTAGGTGGCACTGTACAGAAGCAGAGTGAAACCAGATAAAAGGTGAAAACAAATTAGGGAACATCTAGATGACCCTTAAAAGGACTAACATACATACTTGTTTGGTAAAGATGCTTTATCATACCTTTCATTACACACCTTTTTTTTTCTTTTGGATCTTTCTCTCCTTCTTGCTTCAAAGTTCTCTTACAGTGGCCATTAAACAGACTTCACTTGTATATAAGTATTGCTAAAAACATTTTTTTCTCTCAGGCTTCATATACTATTCTAAAACTGATCCTTTAATCTTACTACTTCCAATACACAGAAAGAATGTTTTATGCATAACTCCATTAAAATTTGTAATCTGTTCTCTCTTTATATTAATAGTAATTGAGAAAAGCTGCATATTAATCCCAAAGTAAAATACCCTAAAGATATTAAAGTGTGCAAATAAAAAAAAACTGAAGATGTTTCAACATTTCAATAATTCTAATGCCTACAAGATTGCAACTGTACTCAAACTATCAAATTATATACAATCTAAAACAACATAAAAATACAATATATTTAATAAAATAATCTTTTTTTGAAATTATTATTTTTATGCATTTTTATTGTTATACTTTTGGGGTGACATCTGTTAGCAAGAAGTACATAGGTTTCAGGCATACAATTCTACAGTGTAGGGGAAAGTAAATATAAGGTGATGGAAAGAGAAGTCACAGTAGGTGGTGAACTTATTATACAACAAGTTGACAATGTACTTCAGAATAAAATAATCTTATATTCTGTTCTTCCAGTGAAGAAACAAGCTGTGGAAGAATATTGCCCTTCACAACCACTTCTGCTACATCATCATGATAATTAGTCAGTCTCTCAAGAGCCATAACAGCAATCTGTTGAATTATTGAAACCACACCTAGAAAAAGGGGTCTCAGAAAAGACATTACACTTGAGTTAGATTATGAAAGAACAGAAATCAGCAATTAAAAAGCAACTATTCAGCGCACATCCAGTTAAAAATGTAAGTAAGACAAAGAATCAGCAAACACAAAAAGGCATTATCTACTAACAACTAACAGGATATTCAGAAGCCTACAGCTGATCAAGATACAGGATAATACAGCCTCTAATTATCAAAGAAAAAGCATAGCATAAAATTAGAAAGGGTTAGGTAAGAGTTCCTGTCTCTGATTTGGCAAATCCTGGCTATGTGACTTGATAGGACTATGTCAGTCCCCAGAAGGTTAAAGCTAAGCCCACTCTAAAGGGTTAAAGCCAGGCCTTCTGCCCAGGCTTGACCTTGGTATAATCAGTCTGTGTCTGGAGTTAAGGAATTCCTGGGGCTGAGAGTTACTGTGCATGTACCACCTTATGTAATCATGAAAACCGAAACAACTGCTAATGGGCAGATGTGGCAAGATGCTACTTTTGTTTGAATACATATATAGAGTCCCAGGTACGCAATAAAGTAACTTGCTTGCTGGTGTGTTTATGGTCCCCCATGTCGGTTTTGCCTGTGTTTTTTCAATTAGGTGTACCACCACTGAAACCAGCCCTGCCTGGAAATCTTGGCAATGACAGGCTGTTATGAAGGATGTAGGAAAAGGTTGTGAAGCACATAGTACAATGCCCAGAACATAAAAGCAGGGGTGTTGCTTCTCTTTAGCCTTTGAAAATCTTACCTTTCAGTACTCACTTCAGATCCTTTCATCTAAATGAAGTCTTCTACTTGTTTTTTTTTATTGGGGTGACATCTGTTGGCAAGGATTACATAGGTTTCAGGCATACAATTCTACAATGCATTGTCAACTTGATGTATAATAAGTTCACCACCTAATGTGACTTCTCTTTCCATCACCTTATATTCAGCTTCACCCCCTCCTCTCCCAACGCCTCCCCTTTCTTCCCTCCCTAACCCACTAATCCTCAAATAAACATTAAACTATTGATTGTGTCCATGGGTTATTTGTTTGTTCATTTCTTTTTTTCTCTGCTTTCAGTTTTATATTCCGCATATGAGTGAAATCATGCAGTTCTTTGTTTTTTCTGTCTGGCTTATTTCACTTATCATGGTGATCTCCAGGTCCATCCATTTTGTCGCAAATGGCAATATTTCATCTTTTCTTACAGCTGAGTAATATTCCATTGTGTATATGTACCACAGCTTCTTTATCCAGTCATATGTTGCAGTGCACTTTGGTTGTTTCCATGTCTTCGCCACTGTGAACAGCGCTGCAATGAATATTGGGGTACATAAGTCTTTGCGGACAAAGGTTTTCAAGTTCTTTGGGTAGATCCCCAGAAGGGGGATTGCTGGGTCAAATGGTAGCTCCATTCCCAATTTTCTGAGGAACCTCCACACTGCCTTCCACAGCGGTTGTACAAGTTTGCACTCCCACCAGAAGTGTACCAGAGTTCCTTTTTCTCCACATCCTCTCCAGCACTTGTTATTCCTTGTCTTCTTGATAATAGCCACTCTCACAGGTGTGAGGTGGTATCTCATTTTGGTTTTGATTTGCATTTCCCTGATAGCTAATGAGGATGAGCATTTTTTCATATGTCTGCTGGCCATTTGTATTTCTTCATGGGAGAAGTGCCTGTTCAGTTCTTCTGCCAACTTTTCAAATGGTTGTTTGTTTTTTTGTTGTTAAGTCTTATTAGTTTTTATATATTTTAGATATTAGACCCTTATCTGATGCATTATTGGCAAATGTTTTCTCCCACTCAGTTGGCTGTCTCTTTGCCTTGTTGATGGTTTCTTTTGCTGTGCAGAAGCTTTTTAGTTTGATACAGTCCCATTCATTTATTTTTGCTTTTACTTCCCTTGCCTTTGAGGTCAGGTTCATGAAGTCTTCCTTGAGTCCTAGGTCTATAAGTTTATTACCAATGTCTTCTTCTGTACAGTTTATTGTTGCAGGTCTTATATGAAGGTCTTTAATTCATTTTGAGTTAATTTTTGTATATGGAGAGAGTTCACAGCTCAGGTTAATTCTTTTGCATATGTTTTTCCAGTTTTCCCAGCATCACCTACTAAAGAGGCTGTTTTTTCCCCATTGTATGTTTTTTGCTCGCTTATCGAAAATTATTTGTCCATGTATTTGTGTGTTTATTTCTGGGTTTTCCATTCCATTGCTCTCTCTTTCTGTTCTTCTGCCAGTACCAAACTCTTTTGACTATTTATGCTTTGTAATATAAGTAGGAGTCAGGAGGTGTAATGTCACCAGCCTGATTGTTTTTATGTAGTATTGCTTTGGCAATTCGAGGTCTTTATGGTTCCGTATAAATCTAATAATTCTTTTATCTATTTCACGAAAGTATGATTGTGGGAATTTGATTGGTATTGCATTAAATGTGCAGATTGCTTTGGGCAGAATGGCCATTTTAACAATGTTAAGTCTTCCTATCCATGAAAAGGGGATATTTTTCCACCTCTTAAAGTCTGTTTCAATTTCTTTCAAAAGTGTCTTAGAGTTCTCTGTGTATAAGTTTGTCACATTCTTTGTTAAGTTAATTCCCAGGTATTTCATTCTTTTTGTTGTGATAGCAAAAGGAATTGACTCCCTCATTTCTTTTGCTGTGGATGCGTTGTTTGTATAAAGAAATGCTGTTGATTTTTGTACATTGACTTTGTATCCTGCAACTTTACTCTATTCATTAATTGTTTCCTGGTGGAATCTTTGGAATTTTTTATATAAAGGATCATGTCATCTGCAAATAGGGACAATTTGACCTCTTCTTTCCCAATTTGGATACCTTTGATTCTTTTCTCTTGCCTGATTGCTGTGGCTAGAAACTCCAGTACTAAGTTAAATAACAGTGGTGACAGGGGGCATCCCTGTCTTGTTCCTGATTTTAGAGGAATAGGTTTCAGCTTTTCCCATTCGGTATGATGTTAGCCGAGGGTCTCTCATATATGACCTTTATTAAGTTGAGATACTTTCCTTCTATACCTATTTTATTTAGTTTTTTTATCATAAATGGATGTTGTACCTTTTCAAAAGCTTTTTCTGCATCAATTGAAATGACCATATGGTCTTTATCTTTGATTTTGTTTATGTGGTGTATCACATTGATTGATTTTCGTATGTTGAACCATCCTTGTGCTCCAGGGATGAATCCTACTTGATCATGATGTATGATGTTTTTGATGCATTGTTGTATTCTGTTTGCTAGTATTTTGTTCAGGATTTTTGCATCTGTGTCCATCAGAGATATTGGTCTATAGTTTTCTTTTTTTGTGATGTGTTTGCCAGAGTTTGGTATTAGAGTAATGTTGGCCTCATAGAATGAGTTAGGAAGTATTGCTTCCTCTTCAATTTTTTGGAAGAGTCTGAGGAGGATAGGCATTAATTCTTCTTTGAGTGCTTGGTAGAAGTCGTTGGTGAAATCATCTGGTCCAGGGCTTTTGCCTTTAGGGAGATTATGGATATTCATTCCCATGTCGTTGCTATTGATTGATCTATTTAGATTATCCAGTTCTTCTTGGTTCAGTCTTTGTAGGCCGTAAGTTTCTAGAAACTTGTCCATTTCTTCTAGATTGTTAAATTTTGTGGCATAAAGTCCTTCATAATAGTTTCTTATAATCCTTTGTATTTCTGTGGTATCAGTGGTTTGTTCTCCCCTTTCATTTCTAATTTTGGATATTTGTGTCCTTTCTTTTCGTCCTTTCATTAGTCTCGCCAGTGGTTTTTAATTTTGATGATTTTTTCAAAGCACCAGCTCTTCGTAATATTATTTTTTTCTATTGTCTTTCTGTTCTCTAATTGGTTTAACTCTGCTTTAATTTTTATTATTTCTTTCCTTCTGCTGACTTTGGGTTTTGTCTGCTCTTCTTTTTTGAGTTCTTTAAGATGGGGTGCTAAGATGTTTGCTTGTGATTCTTCTTGTTTCTTAAGATAGACCTGTAATGATATAAATTTCCCTCTTATTACCACTTTTGCTGTGTCCCAATACTTCTGATACGTTGAATTTTCATTGTCATTAGTTTCTATATATTTTTTAATCTCATGTTTTATTTTTTCTTTTATCCAGTCCTTTTTTAATAAGTTGTTGTTTAATCTCCATGTATATGTGGTTTTTTCTGCTTTCCTTTTACAGTTGATCTCCAATTTCAAAGCTTTGTGGTCTGAGAATATTCTTGGTATGATTTCGATCTCCTTGAATTTGTTGAGGCTACTTTTGTGTCCCAGCATGTGGTCTATTCTTGAGAATATTCCATGCGCACTAGAAAAGAAAGTGTAGTCTCTTTTTGCTGGATGAACTATCTTGTAAATGTCAATGATGTCCAATTGCTGTAATGTGTCATTTAGAGCTGTTATTTCCTTATTTATTTTCTGTTTGGATGATCTGTCCATGGCTGTTAGCGTGGTGTTTAAGTCCCCCACTGTGGTTGTGTATTCATCAGTTTCTCCTTTCAAGTCTGTTAGTAGTTTCTTTGTATATTTTGGTGCATCCTGGTTGGGAGCATATATGTTGATTAGTGTCAAGTCTTCTTGTTGTTGCATTTTACCTTTTATCATTATGTAATGATCATCATTGTCTTTTACTATCTTTTTTAACTTGAAGTTTATTTCATCGGATAACAGTATGGCCACTCCTGCTTTTCTCTGGTTACCATTGGCTTGGAGTATTGTATCCCATCCTTTCACTCTGAGTCTGTGTTTGTCCTTACAGCTGAGATGTGTTTCTTGGAGATAGCATATGGATGCATTCTGTTTTTTAATCCAGTCTGTTACTCTGTGTCTTTTTATTGGTGAGTTCAGTCCATTGACATTTGGAGCGATGATCGATATGTGAGGATTTCCTGTGGCCATTACTTATTTCTTTCTTTGTTTTGTTTGTTTGTTTGTTTGTTTTTGTTTCTTTCTTGTGGACCCTATTTTGTTCCAATTTTTTCTGATGTTTTCTTTCAGGCTGAAGAGCCTCCTTCAGTATTTCTTGGAGTGCTGGCCTTGTGCTGGCAAATTCCCTCAGCTTCTCTTTTCCTGAGAAGGTCTTTATTCCACCTACAAATCTGAAAAATAATTTTGCTGGATAATTTATTGTTGGTTGGATGTTTCTCTCTTTTAAATTTTTGAATGTTGAGTTCCACTCTCTCCTGTCTTGTAGAGTTTCTGCTGAGAAATCTGATACCACCTTGATGGGTTTTCCTCTAAAAGTTATAGTTCTTTTTTCCCTGGCTGCCTTGAGAATTGTCTCTTTGTCTTAAGTTTTGGACATCTTTAGTACCATGTGTCTTGGAGAAGATCTGTTGCAGTCCAGGTATCTGGGGGACCTGTTTTCTTCTTGTACTTGGGGTTCCAGATCTTTCCATAGGTTTGGAAAGTTCTCATCTACGATTTGTTTGAGTATGCTCTCTGTAGATTGTTCTGCCCCTTCTTCTATTCCTATTATCCTGATGTTGTTTTGTCTCATGGAGTCGGATATTTCTTGCAGAGTTCTTTCAATCCTTTT